>JAKSZP010000662.1:0-45500 GCA_022478985.1 Massospora cicadina
CCCCTTAGGCATCCTTGCCAGAACTAATGCCCCCTCCTCCTCCATACACACAGACACAGCCTGCCCTGCCTTACCAAAGATCAGGGCAATGTGATGCTGAGGATAAACCTCAACCGTCACAGGCATTGAGATCCTTGGGAGGAACAAATCATCCCAAGGGTTTGGCATGACTGAGCAAGCCAGTCTGAGCGCATTTTTCTGTCGGATAGAAAATGGAGGGGGAGTTTTGCCACTGCCCCACGCTGGGACAGTTGGTGGGGGATCTGACAACATCAGAGTAAGACTTTAGTATGCGATTAAGTGCTTGCTTTTAATTTACAGAATAAATTTCTTGGAAAGTTACACCAAGCAGAGAATTTTATTAAAAATAATTATCTCTATATATCCTTTTTGACCCCTTACTATTTCTCTATAAAATTAAAACTCATTGTATATATATTATATATTTTATCTTATAAAGAAATATACTAATAATTCATTTTATTTAATTTAGTTGATTTTATTGGGCAAAATTATGTTAAATTTACTGATCATCACCTACAATACTTCATTTTATTAAATTTAGATGATTTTATTGGTCAATGTATGCTGAATTTACTGATCGCCATCTACAGTAATTCATTTTAAAAGATTTGGTTGCTTTATTAGTCATCTATGGTAAATTTATTGATCGCTATCTAAAATAATTCATTTTATTAAATTTAGATGAGTTTATTGGTCAAATTATGCAAAAGCGATAGCCATCTATAATGATTTAAGCTTGTCCCGCTATGAGCTCATACTGACTGAATTTTGAATATACCCTCAGCCATAGGACATATCAAAATTTGCTTCGAAGCTATCGCTTCACCGATGCCGGAATTAAGTTTATCCAGAGTTGTATTAGTCCCACAATTATCCATCGCTTCCGAGCCCTTTTTGATATACTTACTAATTAATATTCAGATACTAGATCAAAACTTACAAAAGTAGAACAGGTCCTAAGTTGGAGCATCCCCGATTTTTGGAGAAGATGATCACCCAAATCAGTCCAGTATTTTCAGAGTTATGCGCGAACTAACATAGAAAAAAAGAAACAAAAACATACATACAGGTCGAATTGATATCTTCTCCCTTTTCAAAGTCAATTAAAATATCAACCACTCAACCAAACCAATTAAGCTTATCGAACTAACAAAAATATCAACCACTTATCTGAAACCTTGAGCCCATCGAATCAACCAAAAAATAAACCACAACTCAGCAAAAACCAATTACGGAACTTACAACAGCCACAAACTACCAACTACTTATCAAAACCAATGAAATCATTGAATTAAATGAATACTAGCGGAGTTACCCGTGCTTCGCTACGGTGTCTATAGAATTTCAGGTGATTCGAATTGACTAATTTAGATTTTATATATAGTTAAGCAATAACTACTCAGCTAAATCTAATTGCTCAATCGAAGCAACCAAAACCAACAACCACTCAGCTAAAATTAACTGAACTTATCAAATCAACCAATAACTAATCACCTCCAAAGCTAAACTGTATCCTATCGATTCGACCAAAAAAACCATCAACCACTCGGCCAAATAAAATAAACTTATCAAATCAATCAGATTCCAAATTGTTTTAGCTTTTATATTGGTAGATAGCTATCAATAAGTTCAGAAACCATTAAACCTATTAAAAATTCATACTCCAACCACTTAGCTAAAATCAATTAAGTCTGCCAAATTAATTAAACCATCAATCTCTTATCTGAAACTATTGAGCCTATCGAATTAACCAAAAAATAAACCACCACTCAGCAAAAACCAATTATTGAACTTACAAAAACAGTCAAAAACTACCAACTAAATATCAAAGCCTATGAAACTATTGAATTAAATGAATATGAAAATACATAGCCAAATTACTATATAATTACCATTAGAAATATACGTTCTAGATCTTATATAGAACTGATGTTTAAATTTATATGATTATATAAACAATTACATATTAGCATTCCGTTCCCAAACTTTATAGAATACTTGTGCCAAGTTTGGTGATTTTTGGTTATTTGCTCGAGATAATGCATCTATATAAACAAATTAACATACTGATTCTTTTGTAAATAAAATTTAAGATTAATTATTGTTGATACCCAGTTTAACACATATTTGTTTGTGGGCTTAAAGTTCATCTGATAATCTTATATTTTTTATATTTGTAGATGGTTATCGATAAAATTAAGTAATCAAATTATACTTAATCAATATAAATTTACCAACCATTCAGCCATACCCAATTAAACCTATCGAATTAACTAACCACTTAGCTAAAACCATTAGATTAAAAATCAACTAATCACTAACCGCTTCGTAAACCAAAACTAAATGTATCGAAACAACCAAAATCACCAACCACTTACCAAAACCAATTAAATTATCGAATCAACCAATCACTAACATCTTTATTAAAACCGTTAAGCTTAATCAACCCAAAACCACCAACCACTCGACAAAACCATTTAAACTGCCGAATCAACCGAATATCAAACTTCTTGGCCGTAACAATATACCGATTTCCATTAAAAACATATAAAACTTTCACTTGTTACATAAACTTTTTATTTTACTATGAAAATTAAAAATCGGGCTTCAAGGTGCACACGGAACTCCTCCCGTCCACCTATAGCTAAATTTTCAGAGCTCTACATGCTCTATTTTTGGCTGGGCATCGCGCACACACACATTTGCTTTTATATATATAGACTAGCGGAGTTGCCCGTGCTTCGCTACGGTTTCTATAGAATTTCAGGTGATTCGAATTGATTATTTAGATTTTATATGTTGCTAAGCAATAACTACTCGGCCAAATCTAATTGCTCAATCGAAGCAACCAAAACCACCAACCACTCAGCTAAAACTAACTGAACTTATCAAATCAACCAATTACTAATCACCCCCAAAGCTAAATTGTATCCTGTCGATTCAACCAAAAACCATCAACCCACTCGGCAAGGAAAATAAATATATTAAATCAATCAAATTCTAAATTATTTTAGTTTTTATATTGGTAGATAGCTATCAATAAGTTCAGAAACCATTAAACCTATTAAAAATTCAAACCTCCAACCACTTAGCTAAAATCAATAAAGCCTGCCAAATTAACTAAACCATCAATCACTTACCTGAAACTATTGAGCCTATCGAATCAACCAAAAAATAAACCACTACTCAGCAAAACCAATTACGGAACTTACAACAGCCACAAACTACCAACCCCTTATCAAAAACCTATGAAAAAATCGAATTAAATGAATATGAAAATACCCAGCCAAATTGCTATATAATTAGATTAGAAATATATGTTCTAGATCTTAAATAGAACTGATATTTAAATTTATATGATTATTTTAAATAATTATATATTAGCATTCCGTTCCCAAACTTTATAGAATACTTGTGCCAAGTTTGGTGATTTTTTGGTTATTTGCTCGAGATAATGCATCCGGTATAAATAAATAAACAGAATTATAGTTTTGTAAAGAAAAGTTTGGCTAATTCTTGTTGATACCCAGTTTAGCACAGATTTGTTTTTGGGCTTTAAGTTTACCTGATGATCCTAATCAATTTTTTTAATATTTGTAGATGGTTATCGATAATATTAAAAAATCAAATTATATTGAATCAATATAAAATTACCAACCACTCAGCCATACCCAATTAAACCTATCGAATTAACTAAACCACTTGACGCACCAATGCCCCGAACCGAGATAGCGAATAGCAAAGGCGGTTCATGGAGTTCCTGGCCTATCATACGCCGCGCGTGGAGGTTTTCCGGATTTTATTCTCCTTTCCCATACATTCGATTTCCTTAATCGGTGCGGTATCCTCCCCAGGTCGGCCCACCTCGAATAAAATACTTTTAACTAAACCACTTAGCTAAAATAATTAGATTATAAATCAACCAATCACCAACCGCTTCGCAACCAAAACTAAATGTATCGAAACAACCAAAATCACCAACCACTTACCAAAACCACTTAAATTATCGAATCAACCAATCACTAACTTCTTTATTAAAACCGTTAAGCTTAATCAACCCAAAACCACCAACCACTCGACAAAACCATTTAAACTGCCGAATCAACCGAATATCAAACTTCTCAGCCGTAACAATATATCAATTTCCATTAAAAACATATAAAATTTTAACTTGTTACATATAAAACTTTTTATTTTACTATGAAACTTAAATCGGACTTCGAGGTACACACGGACCCCCTCCCGTCCACCTATAGCCAAATTTTCAGAGCTCTACATGCTCTAGTTTTGGCTGGGCATCGTGCACACACAAACACACACATTTGCTTTTATATATAGATAAGTGTCGAAATAGAGCTTGTAAGATTTGATTACAGACAGAGATAGAATTGACAGTGAGTTTAAGAAAAGGGTATAAAAAGCGATTACACCAGGATTTGAACAACTGACCTTTTATAGAGTTGAAGTTTAGAGCCAAAAGCTGAGCTGATTATGCTAGATTTTTTTAAACTCCATACTTTATTGAATAAATTTAAGGGAAAGTAAGAGGGGAGGGTGGAATACAGGTAATTTGGCTGAGGGTAAAAAAGACCGGGGATTCAGGCCTCTAGAGTTCTAGCACCTCTGACCATTGCTGATTGGCAATCACCATCATTAGCCACGGTTCTAGCAGCAGCGGGCTTACAGGCCATACTATTCTCAGACAATTAGTAGCTTCATTGCATGTGATGAGCGATCCAGCAGGGAAAGCTAAATGCGTGGCCTTATAACACCTGGGGATTATGCATGAGAATTTTGAGATCCAGCGGAGCTGATCAGAGATAATCTGAATGGTCTTCAATACCAAACCTCTGTGATGGGGGCACTCATTGCTCATAACCTTGGCAATGAGCGCACAGTGAATTACCCATACATAATAATAGTAAATGAAGGCTCATAGTTGGATTAGAGCTGTTCTCAGGGTTTTTATAAAGAACAGGTCCTGCGATGGATATATACCCAGAGGTGAATGATCGCCTGATAGGATATATCATATTGTAGACCAGTATTTTTTGAACATGATAAATTTATAATAGTGATATGCTATGTCTGCTTCCAGTTCAGCACATATGGGGCACCCTTTGTGTGGGTAGTCCAGCCCACCGTGCTTGCCCAATTTTAATGCCCAGTTTAGGATCTGCCAAGTTACCAAATGCTGTTTAGCCATTACCAAACAGGAGTTCAGGCCTGAAAGCAACTCCTTCATCAGGTAGTTGGTGTCATGGCCTTCAGTAGTCCAGTTATTAAGGATTTGTGGGTGGGTGGGCAGATTGTGCCCCAGTTTCATAAGTGGATCCCCATATTCTATCAGTGTCAATTTGTACCTAATTCTGATTGACTTGGTTGTATATTTGTCAGTGATTTGGTTATGTTCCTCCTAGCTTGTTGCAGTAATCATTGTGGAATTATGTGCTTTGATATCCCTTTGAATTTGGTCAACCTCTTGGTCCAATTTTTTGAATGACCACCCACCCTGGCGCACGGCCCAATTGCAGAGTCACCAGTAGTGTGGGGCTCCTTTTTATGAGGTTATCTTCAGGTAGTTCACCATCCATTTGCATAACAATCAGGGGGAGACTGGCTCTTGAAGGCCTTGAGCCCTTACCCAGTTCACACCCCATGCTAGAGTTGGGCAGTGCATGTGCATCTGTGCTAGCTTCAGAAATGACTTCCCCCATATGCGCTGGGCATGAGATTCAAAGTCCAGTAGGCCCATGCCTCCTTTGTTCTTTGGTTTTGACAGGGCTTCCAGTGGAATTGGTGCCATCTTCTCCTTGAACCACAGGAAAGTTCAGAGAATTGACCTAATTTTCTTCTCTGGGTTTGGGCTCATTGGCAGCACATGAGCAATATACCATAGCTTTGAGAAGATGAAGATGTTTATTGCCTGCACTTTCTCCTTGAGGCATAGTCTGGCACCTTTCCAGCATGACATTCAGAATGATAAGCTTATTAATACTTCTTGTTCAGTCTCCAGTACAGCTGGTCCCTTGTCATTGAAGAGTATCCTGAGGTATCAGACTGTCTTAGAGCTCATAATTGATGTTGTTTCAGTTGGTGGGCTGAAGTTTTGGTTGCCAACCCTCATCACTGAGGTTTTTGCCAAATATACTTTTATGTTCAATGCAAGCTGGTAAAGGTTTAATAGATCCTCAGCGCCCTGGAGGTCAGTTGAGGAGCTTATTTCTACAACTGTATCATCCACAAATGGTAGCATGTTCAGTGGCATTTGGTTAGGGTGGACTAAACCCCAAAGCTTCATGTCTGCTGCCACCAATAGAATGTTAGCTGCAAAGTTGAAGAGTATCAGTGACATGGGGTCTCCTTGGCGGAGACCTTGCCTGATAGAGATTTCATTGGTTGCACCATCCATGACCATAACCTTCATTACCAGAACTGAGTATAGCATCGTTATCCATGCCTGAAACATGTTGGGGATACTGACCGCCTTCAGTGCCTTGTGTAGAAATGACCACACTACTCAGTCATACACCTTTTCCACATCGAGGAACATAAGGTATCCTTGTTCAATGCCCCTCATATCCTGGAGTATGCTCTGGACTGAACCTATGCTGTCTCATATACTATGGCCTTTAATGAAACCGTGTTGGGCCCTATGGAGTGTGCATGGTGCTGTTGCTATCAGCTAATTTATTAGTATGTGCATGTGTAGTTTATAATTGGCATTCAATAGTGCAATCAGGCGCCAGTTCCAAAGTTGGCATCTGAGGCCTTTTTTGTACAGAAGTACAATTCAGGTCTCATGTCCTTCCAGAACTTGTTTGTCATGGGTCAAACAGTGGTTAAAGAGGGATTTGAGCTCTGGCACAATGTGGTCTCGGAATATGCTGTATATTTCTGCACACATATTGTTGGGGCCTGGTGCTTTCACTCTTGGTGACTCCTTTAGTGCCCTCTTAACTTCATCAATAGAGATTTTGGTGGATAGCTTAGTGACATCTTCCAGCGTACAGCCCCCCAGTGCCGGCTTGGCCAGGTCAATAAGGGTTTTTGTTGCCAATTTGCTTGTTTCTCAATGTCAGAATAGATTGCCATAAAAAAGCTCAACTTCACGCTTGATCATTTCAGGGTCTGTTGATACTTCCCCATCTGCTGTCTCCACTTCCCATACCCTAGCCTTAGTTCAGATTTCCTTGAGGTGTTTAAGGCCCTCTTTGGTCATCATCCCCGCTAAGCTCTGATATCAGTAAGTTGCATTGGTCCATCTCTCTGAGTCTTATTTCATCATTATAACCCAATATTTTTTGTGTGTTGTTTAATACTTGCTCCACCAGTCCTCGCTGTCCCAGCGGGTGAGGCTCAGGCTTTCTAATTTAGACTTCAGTTGCTTCATGGCAGCTGTTCACTTGTAGGAGGTTGCTTTTTCAAACTTAATACTATCATGTTTCATCTTTGTTTTGATCTGGGTCCATCTTTCTAGTGGGTCTAGCTCTGGGCGGTTTTCCAGATGTGCTATTATCTGATCCAGTCATGCATCTACCATTTGGTGCCAATCCCCATTCCTCAATGTGGCTGGTGTCAATTGCCACTCGTGGTTCCTTGGAGGTTTGTCAAGGTTGATCTCCACCTGGATGACCATGTGGTCACTTTCAGCATTTATGCTAACCTCACTGTTGGATATCATTGGCCTGAGGTCCAATGATACAGAAATGTAGTATAACTGTGATCCTGGCAGTGGGGATCCTGCGGCATCATATGTCCACCGCATTAGATTGGCTGGGTCATCATCCTCTTCATCAATCATTGGGCACATCCCCAATTTAACTAGGTAATCCAGCATCTTGTCAGCTTTATTGTTGGGGCGTTCTCTCATTGGGTATGTATCCCAACTCACATTCATCCAGCAGTTCAGGTCACCTACTATTATGGTTGTCACCTTAGATGGCACTTCCGCTAAGAAATCCCAAAAAATACAGTTTTTGTGGAGCTTTGGTGGGGCATAGACCGCTACCGCCCATATGCTCCTGCCAGTTTCTCTGTTTGTAGCTGTCGCTATCAAGATCCTACCAGCGTGAGTTTCTTCCATGAATTTCAGGTCTATTTTCTTGTCCATTGTGACTACTGCCATGTGGTCTGTCCATAGGGCTTGGTAGCCTATCTGGTGGGACCACGGATGGTTTTTTGCGTTGTGGTTTGAGCTCAGCACCATTTCTTTTTGGTTACCAGCTTGTGTTTCTGAAATAAAAATTAGGTCAATATTATTATTAGTTTTTAAGTGGTGCATTTTCCTCCTCCTTGTTTGTATGCTCGCCATCCCCCAAGCATTTGTAGTTGCTATCCTCATTTCCAGCTGCCTGACCCACGGGTATGAGGTTTAGCGTTGTCTGGGTTGTGAATCAAGTCATGTACAGAGTTCAGGTTGATTGTTGGTGGTGGTGTCGATGGTTGGCGGGGTGCAATATTTGTTTTTCAGGGTCAGTTGGTTGGGACTTGGATTATGTTCCTGGGCATCCTGTGCACTGGGAATTTGGTCACCATCCCCACTCCCTGTCAATGGTTAATGGAGATGGTGTAAAAATTTACTCTGTTGGGTTGATTATTGGAGGTCAACCCTAGTAATCTTTCTACTGCACAGGTTCAATTTCCTCATGCACCTCGCGTTGTAAGAATATATATAATCTGATAATAGTATAATTACTATTATCCATAGTTGAGTTAGAATTATTTTCAGGCCCAATGCTTTGGCCAGTATTTCCAATTAATACTTGATATTGTACTTGTAGGGATTTGTTCCCTGTAATCCTGTCCACTTGATCTTTGTTAAGATCCTCTGATAACAGTCTCCTTTGGCCCAACACACAGTTGGCAGCAATCCCATAGCTGTGGTTCCCTTCATCTCTAGATCCCTGCTTTGATATCTACTCTTCTCTGAGAGTCTACCAATTATTGCCTTCTGCAATAATATCCTTGAGATGGAATCTTCACGCTAGATGCCGATAGTCTAACTATTACCAAATCTACAATAAAACTAATAATGTTCTAAAATAGTAATGGATATGTTTTTATCTATACAAATGTCTATTTTAATGTCTATATTAATGTCTATCCTTTATTAGAGTGAATCCTAGGGAATTTATAGGGGATTCAGCCATCTAACCCTCAGTTGACACCTCTTCAATGAAATGGCAGCTGTTGCCATTGAATCACCCTTCCTCGTCTTGGCAGCAATGGTCTTCCCCATCCTGACTAGGATTCTGACATTGGACATCCTCAAGACCTCAAACAGAAAGAGTCAGAAACGTGTCCCTAATGTTTTCCTCTCAATCCAAACAAATCAACCATAATTGGCTAGCGACCTGCTTAGGTAATGGGACTTTTTACCCATTATGGCAGGTCACTTCACCAACCAATCGATTCACTAGTTGCAGGTGGCATCACTCGCCTTGCAACTCATTAAACATTCCCAATCAGTCGGTGATGAAACCCAACCAATCCCAATTGGTACACCTGATAGTTAATCACTATCAGATGCCCTTATTTTGTCAGCTGCTCTTCCCAATGAGATATTAGGTATTCATCCGGATCAATCCCTGATGGATATGACCAGACAAATATCCTAAAATCCCCCAAATGTAGTTCCTCCAAAATTTGGGTCAACTGATTTCCAATTCACTTCACTTTAGGGAATTTTTCCCCTAGCAATACCAGGTAATCTAGCAGGCTGGGAATATGGGCAAAAATCCTAACACATCCCCCTCTTGCCTAGATTTCCAGCGAGAAAAGGACTGGGCATGGAAACACCGCTTTGGACACCTGGTCAAATACTTCATTGGTTCAAGTGGAGTACACTCATTAATACTCAATGCTGCTTGGGATGACCTTCAGCATATGGCATTCCTCCTCTTCCTCCTCTCTACTGCCTACTCAGAGCGCGGTCCCCATGACCTCTTGTCATGCCGGGCTGATCAATTTACTGGTGACAATATTTTTCCCAGGATCCAGTTTTCCCCCCATCAGGGTATATGACCTGCTGTCATATTCAGGTTTCTTGGTCTGGCATCCTCAAATTCCTGATTCTCTCCTCATCCTAGACAGGAGACTCTTGCCATCAATGTTCATTTGTGGCTTGATTAAGAATACTCATTTATGTTTGCCTTTGTTATTTCACTCATAACCTCTTGGCTGTAAGTCATTCTTCCCTCAGAAAGCTTATTTCATTAATTTTATGAAATTAATTTCCTGAAATTAGAGCCTAATGGAGTGTAGGGTGCATAATGTCAACTTCTATATCAGTCTGACATCCCCCCTCTAGTCCTGCTCATATGTCAAACTCAGAATCTCGTTATCAGCAACTTCTAAACAGTCTGTCAGATTTGGACCTCCGCCTCTTCCAGTGGATGAGTCAGGATGCTTGGCGGAACCTCTTCTATGGTCCTTCCAGGACTCATATGCCTAGCCTGGTGCAAGGGGCTAGTCCTTCCATCGAGTTACCAGAAATGGTATCCAATCCCACCAAAACCAGGCGTGCCATCATTTTCAAATAACTCTTGGCTGACTCTTCCCTTACAGTCAATCCCCAAGTTGGACTTTGAAACCCTTCTGGATTTGGCTCCTTTCACTGAGGCTCCAAACATCATCATTGATGCTCCAGAGGTTATGCTGACTGCTTTAGATTGTTCATTCCTGGCTGGGTCAGATTTGCTCCCCGAGTTCCTCTTCTGACTCAGTCAATTTTACCAACCCGCGGTGCTGGTTTCTGAGCTTTCAATTGGGAACAGCATTCATTCCAAGCTCCCCTATGCTGAACTTTGAGTGCAAGTCACTGAGGCATTGTCATTAGTGCTGAATCCCTCAGATCTGGACAACCTTCTGGATCAGGATACTGCCACTTATGCTCTCCACTTTGCCAGCCAAGTTCTTCAAAGTTGGTTGATGAAGCTTCCAGCCTCACCTGACTTTCATTGGTCATTCAGCTTCAGCTTCTGTGAAGCCCATAGTCATTGTTTACAGGATGCAATCCATTCTTTGCATGACTACCTCTTCTCTGGAGCTTCCCATCGCTATCTTCCATTGATGGCACTAATTGGGGGTATGATTTGACAACCTCCCTCAAGTATTCCTTCTTTGCTGCCAGCTCACATGTCTGGTGTTCTTGATGAGGCCCATTGGCAGGCACTCAAGACAAATCTTCCAGCGCTGGTGCCTTATCAGGATTACTTGGGGTTATTTGCCAATTGCCTCTTCCTTTATTGCTGTTTTCCACCCCACTCCAGGGTTTCACAATTGGCATCTTCTGACATATCCATTTCCCTTCCCCTAGTCGCGTTCTCTCAGGGCTCAGCGTCAGCTCAACAAATGTGGTTTTGAGTAGGACTCACCCTTGCAAGTGTCCAATTGCATATCAATTTTGACAGGCTATTCCTTCCTACCGCGATCCATCCTCCCCTCCCCAAGAGGTGACATAGGTGGAATCATCCCCGCACTGAGGACAATCAATAAAAAAAAAAAAATAAAAATTTATAAATATATTGGTTCTCTCTTTTTTTATATCTTTTATCAATTTTTTTTTTTATTTCCCTTTTTTTTCCTATGGGACTTGACCTTGTTTCAGTTCAGAGGTCCATCTTTTCCCCCAAACTGGATCCTGGGCACTTAAACCTACCAGTTTTCTATGGTTCAGAGGTCCTTTTTTGGACTTAACCATCTAGATTGGTTCAGAGGTCCTTTTTTTGGACTTGACCTAATCATTAGGACATGACCAACTTAATGGTTCATTGGTCCTTTGGGAACTCTTTTTTTTTTTTTTTTCTTTGATCCACTACTTTAAATACTTAGTGTGGACTCAATTTACTACTCTTCCATCCAAGAGATTCTTGATGGAATAAGCATCAGTCGCCATCTTAAAAATTACTTCAAACAGACCTCAACATAATGCATCCAACTTGTTTCTTCATCTGAAACCATGCATATCACAATAGGTGACTCTTTCTCCTATTTGATATTCTTCTAATGGCAGTCAGTTCTTATCATCCATCAATTTTGCTTGTATCCTTTTCTTTAAGGTAGTATCAAATGCTTGCAATTGCATATTGATCAGGATACTTGTCAGTCAGTTCAGGTATTGTTTGGTACTCATCCCTAATGTAGGTTCTACTACTGAATATAATATTGGCAGTAACGCGGCCTTCCTCCCATAAAGTAATTCAAATGGCGTCTTTCCATCGCCATATGATGACTGATGTTGTAGGCAAACGTCACCAAACTCAGGTACATTCCCCATGCAGAAGTTCTCCCTGCGACTAGCTTCCTCAGCGTCATGGCCAGCATCCCATTGACCCGTTCTACCAGTCCATTCATCTCTGGCTGGTATGGTACTGACATGACTCCCCAGATCCCCATTATTTCATTTAGCCTCAGGATCACATGGGATGTGAAGTTGGTCCCATTATCGCTCAGTATAACTTGTGGACACCCATGCTGGTATACTACTTGATCCAGGATGAATCTCGCAGTACTGGTAGCGTCAACTCAGGTTAATGCTTTCATTTTGACCCATCTTGTCAGATGATTGATGGCTACTATGATGTATTTCACTCCTCCTGTACTCATTGCCAATGGTCCCATCATGTTGATAGACACCATGTGCCATGCAAATCCAGGTTGGACCAGTCAGTATCCAGTTGTATTCTTGTGTGGTTTATGCAGTTGGCATTCCACGCAACAAGCCAGATGGTCCATGACATCATAATTAATCGATTCCCAGTAATAATACTGGTGAATATGGTTGGTCATTTTTCTCAGGCCTCTGTGCCTGACAACCTTATGAGCGCTTGAACAATTGCTGCTCTCTCTGACAGTTTTGGGAATAATAGCCATTTCCCATTTATCATCTTGAATACTTGTCCATCCATGATCTCAGTGTTTTCCATCACTTTTCAAAGCGCACCTTGGATTTCTTGAGGCTCATCCTCAATTCTTCCTTTGACCATTCTCTGGAATAGCTCATCCGCCTGTGGATATACCAACTGGACCATTGGTAACCGCAATAAGCCATCCACATTCTGGTGAGAAGCCCCCGCTCAGTGGACTATCTCATAATCATAAGCCTGAAGCTTGAGTGCCCATTGGGCCAGTTGTCCTTCAGGTTCCTGCAGATTGTGCAGCCAATGCAACAAAGAGTGGTCCATCACCACCTTAAAGTGTGTTCCATGGACATACACCCAAAACTGTTTACAGGCATAAATGACTGCAAGGCATTCACGCTCAGTTATGGTGTAATTCCTCTCTGCGGCAGAGAGTGTCCAGCTCACATATGCCACTGGATGTTTGTCCCCAAGTTCATCTACTTGGCTCAGTATGGCGCCAATTGCCATCAATGAAGCATCAGTTTGAATGATAAACTCCCAATCAAAATTCAGATATTTCAGAATTGGCAAATTTATCAGGTACCTGGCGTAATTCATTGAAAGAGTCCTGGGCCTCTTCATTCCATATGAATCCTTTTTTCAGATCCTTTAATAAATGAAATAAAGGCTTGGCTATTTGGGCAAAGTCCTGAATAAATCTTCTATAGTATCTGACCATCCCAAGGAATACTTGGATGTCTTGGACACTCTTTGGCACAGCCATCTGTTCAATAGCTGCTATCTTCTGGGGTTGCAGCTGCAATCCATTTGCGTTGATCACAAATCCCAGGTATTCAAGCTCCTTCTTGAAGAAGTGGCACTTCCGTGGCTTGATCTTCAGGTTAGCTGTGGACAGTCTCTTAAACACTTCCTCCAAGTGCTGAAGGTGATCAGTAAACGTTCTACTGAACACATTGATATCATCCAGATATACCAGGATGCATGATAACTTCAGGTTGCTTAATATCGCGTCCATGGCCCTCTGAAACGTCATGGGCACATTACAAAGACCCTGGGGCATCCTAGTCAGCTGGTATAACCCCTGTGCAGTGATAATCACACATTTTTCCTGGTCTTCTGCTGGCAAGTCAATCTGCCAGTATCCCAAGATTAGGTCCATTGCAGAGAAATACTTCACTTCTCCTAATTGGTCCAGCGCATCATTGATTCTTGGTAGGGGATACAAATCCTTCTTCATAATTTTATTCAGCCTCTGATAGTCAATCACTACCCTTTTGATCCATCTTTCTTCTTTAAAATCAAAATTGGGCTTGCCCAGGGACTTGATAACAGAACTAGAAGCCCATGCTTTACTAGTTTGCTGATCTCATCTTCCACTACTGCTTCAGTGGCTTTTGATCTTCAGATCAGTCTCATTCTTATCGGTAAATTTTCTCCAGTGTCAACTTTGTGAATTACGCCTTACGTACATCCCAAATTGTGATCATCTTGAGCAAATACTTCCTGATATCTCTTGAATAATTTGAGCACCTCCTCCTTCTGCCCTTCCGGCAGATCTGTGAGCTGCTCTTGATCAACTAATAAGTTGATACTTTTGGCCGCTCCAGCTGGTAATCCCATTTCCTCAAGAGACCCAAAAATCATGGAATTGTCTCAATTCTGCCGCTGGGATTAAATGAATAAATGCAATGATTTGATTTCTCTTAATCTTTATTGGTTTTTCACTTAAATTCGCCAAGAGAACTTATATTTCTCCATGGCCTGGCATAATTATCCCAGGAGCCACCTAAGGCTCCACTCTGGACTTCTTCCAGGGGCTTCCAACTTCTCCATACAACAACTCTGGAATCTCTAGAGTCAACCCTGTGTCGACTATCATCTGCAATCCAGCCAGTATGGTTTTCTCCTTCTTGATCTGCAAAGGAATTCCCCAGTTTTCTAGGATTTCAGCTGGCATCTCTCATCGCTTCCTACCAACTAATTGGTACTGAATTGGTACAATGCCATCATTGTATATCAAGTTGATGAAGTTATTTCTCCAGTTCAATGGAACTTCACCATTCTTTTAATATACTAATGTTAACGTCTGACCCAGGATAGTCAACGTATTATCCTCAAAGTTACATTTAACTCCATATTTCTGCAGAAACTCCATTCCAATCAGTATATCATAGTTTTGGTTTGCCAAAACTATTGCTGGCGCGGATACCACCAACAACCTGAATTATAGTGGCAGCACGCTATACGCTCCACAGGAAACGGTGGTGTTCAGCCCAGCTATTCCATATTCCTTCTTGTGTGTCAGACATTCTATTTCTTGACTTAAGAAAAAGAATGTTGGAAGTATTAGGTCTCCCAAATCTGCCATTATGATTGGCCCATCTCCTAGCTAACCATCAACTAACATTGAGGTCAACAATGATATAAGTATAAACAGCGAAAAAACCTTGGCAGATTCTCAGTGGAATGCTAATCAATGGAAAAATACGATTTACCACAAAAATTGGCTTAATAGGTAAACACTAACAATAGGATTACTCTGACTCCTCAGTCAAATCTGAGGAGTATAATGTTGCTCAGATTGGAACCACCACAAGGCAAGAAGATTTTGCCCATTGATGATTGGATGTGGGTTAACCAATCATTACCATCTGAATCTAACCACCGCCAAGGTGCAAAGATTTTACATGAAGATGATAGGGTAACAATTAGCCAATCATTACCATCTGAGTCTGACCATCGCCAAGTTACCCAATCATTACCAGTTGAGTCTGACCACCGCTGAGGTGAAAAGATTTTACTCGCTGGTGATTGGATACAATTCATCCAATTGTTACCGCACAGGTCAGTTTTGCCTCAAAATTTTATCTTCCATCTGATAGGCTAAAAGCCTATATTCCCTAATCTAGATAACTGAGCTTTGCATTCTTTTACCTTGAATATTGATGGTCTCAAAATTTGAACTAGTTTAAATAGGAAAAGCTAGTATTGACAAGGGGGCCTTTCTTGGTTTTGCCGCGCTTATCATAATAAAAAATATAAAAACTTCAAAAAGTTATTATTTTATACTTTTATTAAAAAAAGTAAATTTCTCACTCTAAGAAATTATTTGTGGCCTCCATTTGTGGATCCCACAAATTGGTGCTCACTACAGGGGTCAAGCCCCCTGAATACTTCAATAAGTATCAATAAAATGGAGACTGTCAACGTGAGCAGTTCTCCTGACTTGCAAATAGTTGCTCTCAAGAAGCAACTAGCCAGCTCTTTCTCCCATCTCAAAGAGTTAGAGCAACGGCCATTCAAATTACTCATGAAGGACAGATACACCCCTGGGGAAGGGAGTGTTGCCTCCTTCTTGTATGTTTATGAAGCTGCGATGGATGGCGCTACTGACAAACAAAAAGTTCAGTACATCCTTCCTTGTTTAAGCTGCCAAGCTCAAGAGTTGATCGTTCCTCATTTGGATCCTCAGCACACCTGGTCAGAGGTCAAGAAGGCCCTCTTAGCTGAATTTGGGTCCCAGCAGAGCTTACACTGGGCAAAACAGGCTTTCATGCGCCTTGCCATGTATGAGGGTGAAACCCTCTTTAATTTTGCTGAGCAGTTCTACCTTGCTGCTCAAAGGTTGGCTACGTCTAACCTGCTTACCCTGGATGACGCTATTGCCGCTATCTTAACAGGGTTAGCTTCACAACCCTCTCTTGCCAGGCACATTGTATCAGTGAAATGTCACTTTACAACCTTCTGAGATATAAAAGAGGCTTTGTTAGACGTCACTCATATCCCTTTAGAGGAGCTGGAGCCTGCTGAATCGTTGGAGGTGAGGCCACCTGTGCTTATCCTCCCCCCAAAACCTGCTTCTTTGGTGAAACTTAAAACGGACGTCCCTCATCCATGCAAAGTGGAGATCCCCACTATGGTTTCCCCTTCAGCTCGATCCATAGGTGTGCGCTTTAAGGGTATGTCCTCCAGGACTACTGGAATTGAGAAAATACTGGTTAAAGCAAAGCAAATTACCCCACCTCTTGTGACTGTCTCCCCCACTTCGATTGTAACCTTGCCCATGGTGGAAAATACCCCTGAGGCCAATTCTGAGGGGGGTTACAAAAACGTTGGGTGTTACTTGTTGGGAGCTCCTGGGGAAGTGGAGGTCCCAGATTGCCTAAACGCTGGGGGAGTAGACGAAGCCACCATACCTGAGGATACTTACCTCCATCAAGTTCTAGGGGAGCCCATTGATATCAATACTGCCAGTGACGCCGATGAGGTGTTGTCTCACATTATTCGCCCTATCCAGCATGGCCATACCATGCAATCCATCCAAGAAAATTACCCCAAGACCACGTGAAAATTAGCCTCCAACCTCCATCTTAAGGAGGTCTTAGTGCTATCACCCACTTCCAGGGAGATACTTACAAAGGTCAAAGTGGTTATCCAAAAAGTATGGGTGATGGCCATCCTAGATACAGGCTCCCTAGTGAACATCATCTCTTCCAAGTTGATGAAAAAGATCCAACTTGCACCTGACTTGGAGTAAAAACAAGACTTTGGAACCGCCAGTCCTAATAACACCTGTGCACTAGGTGCTTACTCATCCCTTCCCATTTGTATTGGGAAGCTTATTCTATCAGCCCCCGCAGTGGCTTTGGATAATAACAATTATGATTTGCTTATAGATACTCAGTTCATGATCAAGTATGAAGGCATTATCAATATGAAGCAAGGGACCCTATCTTTACTGAACTACAAAGTTCCATTAGTTTTATCCAGAGAAGAACACCCCTCTTTTGCTTTGCCTTATGTCACCTCCAGGCGCAACACTAAGAAATCACTCAATTCAGTGGAGGTTAGCAATGGTATTCCAAATTTTGTGGCAGATGAGGTGATGAGTAAGCCAGGTGAACTACAAGTGGTTGACACGAAAATAACATCCCAAAACTCCTCCAAACTCTTAAGTAAGACCAACTTTAAAAGGAAAAGTCCAGGCTCTTAAAGTACAGCCTAAAAAGAGAATTCTATCTTAAAACCCACAAAGCAACTGTTTCTCATCCCAAGGCTCAAAAAAATCGCTCTTCCAAGGATGCTACCCCTCACAAACCTCAGTCTAAACCTCCACGCACTAAGAATGAAGAATTATATGCTAGGAAGTCTAGCCAAGCAAACATAGTGACTAAAAAAGGTCAAGCTGCTAATGAGCACCAAGCTCATCTGCCCTCTTACAAAATGTTGGATAGGGTTCTATATCACCAAAATCGCACAAATCCCCAAAGTGGAAAACTTGGATCAAATTGGGAGGGGCCATATACCATCATACATAAGAGAGGAGATGAATATTCCATAAAATCTCTGGCTATAAGAAATATCATAATCTGGGTACATGGCCGCTACCTTCGCCCCTACACCCCTTCTAACATTCTTGAGGGGGCAATGTCAGACATTCTCTTTCTCAACTTAAGAAAAAGAATGTTGGAAGTATTAGGGCTCCTGAATCTGCCATTATGATTGGCCCATCTCCTAGCCAACCATCAACTAAAATTGAGGTCAACAATGATATAAGTATAAACAGCAAAAAAACCTTGGCGGATTCTCAATGGAATCCTAATCAATGGAAAAATATGATTTACCATAAAAATCGCTTAAAAAGGTAAACACTAACAATAGGATTACTCTGACTCCTCAGTCAAATCTGAGGAGTATAATGTCGCTCAGATCGGAACCACTGTAAGGTAAGAAGATTTTGCCTGTCAATGATTGGGTGTGGGTTAACCAATCATTACCATCTGAATCTAACCACCGCCAAGGTGCAAAGATTTTACGTGAAGATGATAGGGTAACAATTAGCCAATCATTACCATCTGAGTCTGACCATCGCTGAGTTACCCAATCATTACCAGTTGAGTCTGACCACCGCCAAGGTGAAAAGATTTTACTCGCTGGTGTTTGGATACAATTCATCCAATCATTATTGCATGGATCAGTTTTGCTTTAAAATTTCCTATCTTCCATCTGATAGGCTAAAAGCCAGTAGTCCCTAATCTAGATAACTGAGCTTTGCATTCTTTTACCTCAAATATTGATGGTCTCGAAATTTGAACTAGCTTAAATAGGAAAAGCTAGTATCAACGAGGGGGCCTTTCTTGGTTTTGCCGCGCTTATCATAATAAAAAACCTAAAAACTTCAAAAAGTTATTATTTTATACTTTTATTAAAAAAGTAAATTTCTCGGTCTGAGAAATTATTTTTGGCCTCCATTCGCGGATCCCACATTGTGTTCCAAGTCCAGAGAGATCTTCATCTTCTTCACCAGCTTGGTCAACACAATGTTGATGGGCGCTCCGCTGTTGACTACTGCCCATACCCTTACTTGATTCACCTGAATATCAATATACATACACTCAGAGTATTGTAATAGAGTATTTACTGAGTGAATTGTGGCATTATCAGCTGAATCTAGGGTATTAATGATCTGCGCCAATAATTCAGGAAACAATTTTTTAATCACACCAAGGGGAATTGACAGGTTGGCCACATCTAAGCAAACATTGGTTAACTCATCAGGATATTTGGCGGTCTGAATCTTCTCTGCCAGTTGTTGGATGTATGGCCAGGCAACCTCCTGAACTATCTCAGGGTTGATCTTCTTCACCCCAGCTCTGGTCACGGCATTTATGTCCATGTTGACCACTTGATATATTTGATCCTGCTCATCATCCACAAACAGATCACTAATATCTATTTCTTCATTCATAATATTGGGAGAAACAGGTTTCTCCGCCATTCTAGACTGTTCCTTGTCTAGACAGTGGGACCTTTTCCTGAATCCTTGGCTACTGCTGTATCTTTAGCCTAGACCATATTAACTTGATCCTTTGGCTTTTTGCAGTGTGCGGCGAAATGCCCTTTCCCGCCACACTGGAAGCAGATCTTTTCTTTCTTGTTTAACCGTTTGAAATCCTTGGGCTTATTCCCCAGCACAGTTTGGTTAAAAGTCTCCTTTGCTCCTTCGCCTCCCTTATTGGGATTCAAACTTCAGACCAGATTTGACTTGAAGCTTCTATTCAGGAGCATTGAACGTTGCTCCCAAAATCTTCAAATTGTCTACCATTTGTGAGGTAGTTATCTCAGTCGCAAATACAGTAGACATCATTTGATGCAAATTGCAATAGGGCTGAAGGGCCGCTTGCAAGGCGATTCTTGCATCAAAGTCATCTAACACCTTCACTCCAGCCAGGATCTGCGATTCCTGGTAGAATTGATCTGCAAAGCTTGCAAGAGACTCATCTTTATGGAATTGAATTCCCATAAAGTCTTGCTTGCATTTTGACATGTGGGTTGGACTGCCAAATTCCTTCATTATTGCCACTTTAGCCTCAGCATAAGACCAGCTGTCCCCCTCCAGGTGGGGTAACACCAGATTCTGGCAATCTGTGTTCAAGCAGTTCATGACTGTCAACGCCTTCTGATGATCCCCATATCCATTCATGGTCATGTCAAATAGTCAGAAAAATGCTGGGGCGTTATCCCAATGGAATGTGGGCAATTTAGGGGTTGCTCTGAATTCCTCCAAGTCATTTTGGGCCGATTCTCTTGGTTCAGCTACTTGGTTCACTTGCAGAGTGACATTGGGCGTCATCTCTGAAATAGCATTGAATGTGGGTGGCATATTTCTTGGGGTATTCATCTTCCCAAGTATTGTTTGAAGACTTCCTTCTTTGGCATCATTGGCCATGTCAGACTCACTTGCACTTCTGTGTGCTTTCAATTTCTCTATTTCTTTCATTAACTTCTCAATGTCTGCACCAAATTTTCTTAAATGAACGTGATCTGCTTCACATTCCATTTTCAAAATAGGACCTCTTGGATGAGGTCTCCTTCTTTCCTCTTTAATGAGTTCACTTTGCCAAGTAACTCGTTCCCAAAGTTGGCTACGTTATCAACTCCTTCCTCCACCTTGGTGACTCATTCTTCCAAGGCTGCAAACTCCCGGTGGTCCACAGAGTTTAAGGCGTTCTGGTTCACTGTGGCAATCTCAGTCCACAACTTGCGCATCTCTTCTTTGTATGACATTCTGAATAAATTCTTCTACTCAACTACCCCTGTAGTGAGCACCAACTTGTAAAAATTTACTCCATTGGGTTGATTATTGGAGGTCAACCCTAGTAATCTTTCTACTGCACAGGTTTGATTTCCTCATGCACCTCGCGTTGTAAGAATATATATATAATCTGATAATAGTATGATGACTATTATCCATAGTTGAGTTAGAATTATTTTCAGGCCCAACGCTTTGGCCAGTATTTCCAATTAATACTTGATATTGTACTTGTAGGGATTTGTTCCCTGTAATCCTGTCCACTTGATCTTTGTTAAGATCCTCTGATAACAGTCTCCTTTGGCCCAACACACAGTTGGCAGCAATCCCTTAGCTGTGGTTCCCTTCATCTCTAGATCCCTGCTTTGATCTCTACTCTTCTCTGAGAGTCTACCAATTATTGCCTTCTGCAATAATATCCTTGAGATGGAATCTTCACGCTAGATGCTGATAGTCTAACTATTACCAAATCTACAATAAAACTAATAATGTTCTAAAATAGTAATGTATATGTTTTTATCTATACAAATGTCTATTTTAATGTCTATATTAATGTTTATCCTTTATTAGAGTGAATCCTAAGGAATTTATAGGGGATTCAGCCATCTAACCCTCAGTTGACACCTCTTCAATGAAACAGCAGCTGTTGCCATTGAATCACCCTTCCTCATCTTGGCAGCAATGGTCTTCCCCATCCTGACTAGGATTCTAACGTTGGACATCCTCGAGACCTCAAACAGAAAGAGTCAGAAACGTGTCCCTAATGTTTTCCTCTCAATCCAAACAAATCAACCATAATTGGCTAGCGACCTGCTTAGGTAATGGGACTTTTTACCCATTATGGCAGGTCACTTCATCAACCAATTGATTCACTAGTTGCAAGTGGCATCACTCACCTTGCAACTCATTAAACATTCTCAATCAGTTGGTGATGAAACCAAACCAATCCCAATTGGTACACCTGATAGTTAATCACTATCAGATGCCCTTTTTTGTCAGCTGCTCCACCCAATGAAGATATCAGGTATTCATCCTGATCAATCCCTGATGGATTTGACCAGACAAATATCCCAAAATCCCCCAAATGTAGTTCCTCTGAAATTTGGGTCAACTTATTTCCAATTCACTTCACTTTAGAGAATTTTTCCCCTAGTGATACCAGGTAATCTAGCAGGCTGGGAATATGGGCAAAAATCCCAACAGATGGTTTTATGATTGGGTCTGGGTGCCCCTTATTTTCTTTAGGTGGACTGGCGGATTTGCCCTCATCCATTGGCCAGATTTGCACCCCTTCATTCGATTTATTGGCAGAACTTGATTTTTAGTTGGCGATTGTCTGGCCAATTTTGTTGATCTCAACTTTCCTGTAAATTTTTCTCCGGTTGCCTTGGGCTCATTCACTGATGACTTCCAATTCATTTTTTTACTCCCTTTTGTCTTGTTGGGCTTTGATTTTGACTTGTTGGAATCCTGTGGCTGCCTGTGCTTGGAAGGCCTCTTTGGGTTCGCCTTCTGCCATCTCTCCTCCTCCCAGACCATCCATTCTGCTTGGGTTGGACGTTTCTCTGCTGGTCCTGGGCTGGTTCCCTCATCCATTGCATAAGATTTAGGTTCAGATTTATAAATGGTTTGTCATCTGCTTCAGGTCATTTTGCTGTTTCCCATTCCAACGCCTCTCTGTGTGCCAGGTCTAATTCTTGTCATTGGCATTTCATATCCACTACCTCCATTAAGTTTTGTGGGATCCATTCTCTGGCTTTTGGGTGGAGGAAGGTCTTGGTGCCCACCTTGGTAATTCCCCCAATGGGGTCATATTTGTACTCCCAAGTAGTTTTACCTTTATGATGGTGGCATTGAACCATAGTGTGGCCAGTCTGATAGCAGAACTGGCACACTTGTTTGGCATCCTCCTGTTCAACATACACTACCCTATCAAGGCTGGGCAGGTGGATGAATCTGGGTAGAGCAATCTTATTCAGTTTCATCCAGGGGGCCAGTTTGTACAGCGCTTCCACTGTCCAAGGGTGGAGGCACTTTGTGATGTAATCTCCACCGCTTGGCAGAATTTGCATACTTCCCCATAGTATGACAACCGTGGGGAGGTTCTAGAAGGTAACCCATCTTTACATTTGGTTGGCGTATCTGTTGGCTCCATTCACAGATAAATCTCCTTGTACTTGATGCTAATTTTGAGGAGCTTCTTGCAGTCCAACTCACCTGGGATTGCTATATCCATATAGCCCCATTTGGGGACCCAGTGATGATCAAAGTCCCCTCCTGCTTGAACTTCATCTAGTTTCTGGTAAATTGACAGAATTAAATCAGACCATTCTTTCTCCTCCACTAGTTGTAGGTAATTTTGGATAGCATCTTTAAGGTATAATTTTGGTGCCTGGCAATCTGTAAAGCCCCCACTGATCAATTGACGGATGTATTTGATGTGGCTCCCTGCTCCATTCCAGGTGTTGTCCTCAGTATGCGCCACCGCTGTGCTATATGATTTTGATTTTGTGCTTGGTTTGGGTACGTTGGCGGGGGTCTTTCCTTTCAGAATCCAACTTACTGATTTGTCAAGGCTGAAACCCCAGCTGAGGAATGCTTTGAGTTGGCAACTGTTGATACCACAGCAGTTGATACTTTTAGCCATTTGTGCTCCAATCTCCAGGCTCTGCCACTCTAGGGCATCCGCTGGTGAGAACCCCAGTCAGTACCATTTGAGAGCAGATTCTGGGATGCACGTTAGGTGGAGGTATTGTTAGAGGACCTCCAGCATAATTGAGCTACGCTGACACCAGTCCCTTACAGTAACGCTGTTCCAGCCCCCATCTGTGAATACCCATGCCATGTCCGCTGGAACCCTCGCTTCACACCATTGAAATGCTTCTGAGGGGGTGAAGCCTTTGGCGGCATATGGGGCAGCTATTGTTGGTTCCAGGAAGGATTACTTCCAATCCTGGATAGTTTTGATGCAGATCCCCACTTTGAGCCATTCACAGCCCAAGTCTGGGGTCGTGACCCCTTTCATCACTGTTGCTGCTTGTGGTGAGATCTCGTGCTCCATCCACAGTTGGGCTAATTGGGGGGTGAACCCCACCGCATCCCAGTCTGCAGCCTCAGCGAGTGTTGCAGCATCACACCAGATTTTCTACTTTGCAATCAGGAATGGGCAGCCTCTGAGGGTTTCATAAATCAGCTTGGTCACCCCCAGTTCTGCCCATTTACACACTAGGTCCATACTGGCCCCCGCTCAGAACTAGTATTTCATCTCCATTGGTGTGAATCTGTTGGCTGACCAGTTGATAGCCTCTTCCGGTGACCAATCCTGAAAGGGTCCCCATTCCACCGCCTTTTCCTTTGTCCAGCCTGCTTTCATCAGGTCTGATGCGGTGGCAGGTGGAATATGGGTATACAACCAGTGTAAGGCCTCAGTTGCCTTGTACCCAGCTGCAATCCATGGTAGTACTTCCTCTGGGGAGAAGGTAGTGTTGTACCATTCCAGTGCCGTGTCCATTGGAATGGAGTGTCTGGCCCATTTGAGGGCCGTAGATGCGTTTGGGAAATGTCTAGCATATTTGGCTAAATTTGTTGGGTTGAGGCCCAAGCTCCCAATGGCTTGGGCGTAACATGCCATAATGCCCGCCTTGTTGTATTCCATCACATTTAATAGGTTGATGCCAGCCTCCATCCAGGCTTTTGTGTCCACCAGTTTTAAATCTTTGTGGATGGTGGCCTCTATCATCTTGTAGTCCACGGGGATTTTCATCCACTCCAGGGCATCTTTGGTTTAAACTCAGGATGCCTTGAATTGTACCATTATATTGATTAAGATTTAGGTGTCAAGCCAGCGTTTGGCCGCTCTGGCAGAAAATTTATGATCACGCCATATAGCCGCAATGGCTGGCTTGATTCCTTTAGAGACCCACTGAGTCACCGTAGAGTATGGAAACTGGAGGGCCTCCCATTGTTTGACCTCGCAGGTGGACACACCTCGATGTGCTAACATGTCTGACTGGATTGGTGTAAATTTAACTGAGGCCCTGGCTGTCAACTTGACTGCTGTCAGGGTTTCCGCCCCTTCCAGTAAAAACTTTGAATTTTTTTGCTGATCCCTCTCAGATATCTGATCCCTCAGATTTGGTCCCGATATAGAGTCACCCTCACTTTGGTTGGTCCTCAATGGATTGACTTAGTTTGGTGATTGGATATTCAGGATTGGCCATCGATACATTGTTGAGCTATGGCCCCCTGTCAGAATGCCTACATTGGGGATTGCACTTGATTGTGTATCGGGTATTCTGCCCAATGAGTTACTCATGCTACCAAATTGATTTTGGTTGGGGACCATTCACCCCCCCCCCAACTGGGCTGTTTCAGGATTGGCGTCTGACTTGTTCTTCACCCAAATACCCTGAGCTGATTCAGTAAGTTTCTCCATGTTGGAAGAAAGCTTTTTATTGCTTGACTTCATTAGTTTGAATCACCAATTTTCATTATTTAAATCTGAGTCAGTTTCAGATCCTACCAATACCTCATCCAGGTTTTTTGCATTATTGGCAAGAATTTTCTCACCCTGTGAGGCCCCAATCCCCCTGCTGATTGAGGTTCACTCGGGAATATTCCTGACTCCATTGTTCTTGGCATCAGGCCTCACTCCCGGAAGGTTGCACTTGTCATCTGGGTGTTGGTGGGCATCAATCCTAAGGAGTCAACCTCATCATTTGCACTGTTTGTTAGGGCTCTGTGACCCATCAACATATTCATTCATTTTGTTGTTGTTTGTGTCACCAGTTCATTACTTGGTACATACATGGTGGAATGCCCAGCCCCATTTCTAGTTGTGTCAGGGCTTGGGCAGGTGGGAAGGTCAGCAGATGGTTCATCCATCTCAGCGACCTTGGTATTATTCTTAATAAAACCCACTATCAGCATAGGCAAGTTGTCCATTTCTATGAGCTGCACACAGATGGGTGGCTAGACTTCCCTATGCTTGGTTGGTTGGCCTTTGTTCAATGCTCTATTTATTGCAGTGCATTATGGCAGTTGATTTCTCTCTCAATTCTTGTTCAATTCACTTTTTGTTATAAAAAGTGATATTTGTGAGAGAGAAAAAAGGATGATGAGCTGATTATGCTAGAGGAGGTATTTTTAAAATCAATTGGACTTTAGATTCAAAGTATTGATTCAAATTAACTTACTAATTAGCCAAATGACCACTAACCACTTAACAAAACCATATAAAATATCAAATCAGCTGGATATCAAACTGCTCAGCTGTAATAATATAGTGAATACCATCAAAGTATATATAGGATTTTCACTTGTTACATGTAAAACTTTTATTTTACTATTAAAAATAAATATTTTTTAGAATTCATAAACCTTCTCAGAAATGCACACAACAACTCCCCAAAGTTTCATCACAATTGGATTAATGGTATAGGAATGCATTTGGGACATACATACATGCATACATTTATTTTTTTATATATAAATTACGCCAGGATTCAAACAACTGACCTTTTATAGAGTTGAAGTTTAGAGCCAAAAGCTAAGCTGATTATGCTAGATTTTTTTTAAAAAAACTCCATACTTTATTAAATAAATTTAAGGGAAAGTAAGAGGGAAGGGTGGAATATAGATGATTCAGCTGAAGGTAAAAAAAGACCGGGGATTTGGGCTGCTAGAGTTCCAGCACCTCTGACCATTGCTGATTGGTGATTGCTATCACTAGCCACAGTTCTAGCAGTGGCAGGCTTACAGGCCATACTATTCTAAGACAATTAGTAGCTTCATCACATGTGATGAGCAATCCGGTGGGGAAAGCCAAATGCATGGCCTTATAACACCTGGGGATTATGTGCAAGAATTTTGAGATCCGGTGGAGCTGATTAGAGATAATCCAAATGGTCTTCAATACCAAACCTCTGTGATAGAGGCACTTGTTGCTCATAACCTTGGTGACAAGCACACAGTGAATTACCATATACAATAATAGTAAATGAAGGCTCATAGTTGGATCTGAGCTATTCTCAGGGTTTTTGTAAAGAACAGGTCCTGCAATGGATGTATACCCAGAGGCAAATAATCGCCTGATAGAATATATCATATCATGGATCAGTATTTTTTGAACATGGCGCATTCATAATAGCAATGTGTTATATCTGCTTCCAGTTCAGTCACCAATATAGAGTCACCCCAACATTGGTTGGTCTTCAATGGATCATTTTGGTTTGGTGATTGGATATTTGGGATCAGCCGTCGATACATTATTGAGCTATAGCCCCCTATCAGAATGCCTTCATTGGGGATTGCGCCTGATTGTGTATCAGGCATTCTGCCCAATGAGTTACTCATGCTACCAAATCAATTTTGGTTGGGGACTATTGCCCCCCCCACCCGGGCTGTTTCAGGGTTGGTGCCCAACTTGTTCTTCACCCTAATACCCCAAGCTGATTTGATAAGTTTCTCCATGTCAGTAGAAAACTTTTTATTGATTGACTCCATTAGTTTAAATCACTGATTTTTGTTATTTGAATCTGAGTCAGTTTCAGATCCTGCCAATACCTCATCCAGGTTTTTTACTTTATTAGCAAGAGTTTTCTCACCCTGCGAGGCCCCAGTCCCCCCTGCTAATTGAGGTTCACTGGGGAATATTCCCAACTCTGCTGTTCTTGGCATCAGCCCTTGCTCCCAGAAGGTTGCATTTGTCATCTGGGTGTCAGTGGGCATCAATCCTAAGGAGTCAACCCCATCATTTGTACTATTCATTAGTGCTCTGTGACCCATCTCCATATTTATTCATTTTGTAGTTGTTTGTGTTGCCAGTTCGTTACTTGGCGCATACATGGTGGAATGCCCAGCCCCATTTCTAGTCATGTCAAGGCTTGGGCTGGCGGGAAGGTCAGCAGATGGTTTGTCCACCTCAACAACCTTGGTTTTATTATTAATAAAACTCACTATTGGCGCAGGCAAGTCGTCCATTTCTATGTGCTGTGCACAGATGGGCAGCTTGCCTTCCCTACGCTTGGTTGGTTGGCCTTTGTTCACTGTCTATAAAATTGCAGTGTGGTATGGCAGTTGGTTGCTCTCTCAGTTCTTGTTCAATTCACTTTTTGTTATAAAATGTGATATTTGTGAGAGAGAGGGATGAGCCAATTATGCTAGAGGAGGTATTTTTAAAATCAATTGGACTTTTGATTCAAAGTTTTGATTTAGATAAACTTGTTAAATAGCCGAATAACCACTTAACAAAACCATTTAAAATAAAATCAGCTGAATATTAAACTGCTCAGCTATAACAATATAGTTAATACCATCGAAGTATATATAGGATTTTCACTTGTTACATATAAGACTTTTTATTTTGCTATTAAAATAATATTTTTTAAAATTTATTCTGCTATTCGGGGCAGAGACAAATCCAACAAAACAAAAATCATAAAAATCGGTCTAGCTGTTCTTGAGTTATAAATGGTGTAACTAACACGACTTTGTTTTATATATAAATGAAAATACCAGCCAAATTGCTATATAATTACCATTAGAAATATATGTTCTAGATCTTATATAGAACTTATATTTAAATTTATATGATTATATTAAATAATTACATATTAGCATTCCGTTCCCAAACTTTATAGAATACTTGTGCCAAGTTTGGTGAATTTTGGTTAATTGCTCATGAGAATGCATCCGATATAAATAAATAAACAGAATGATAGTTTTGTAAAGAAAATTTTAGGCTAATTCTTGTTGATGTCCAATTTAACACAGATTTGTTTGTGGGCTTAAAGTTTACCTGATAATTTTAAATTCTTTATATTTGTAGACAGTTATCGATAAAATTAAGTAATCAAATTATACTGAATCAATATAATTACCAACCATTCAGTCATACCCAATTAAACCTATCGAATTAACTAAACCACTAACCACTTAGCTAAAACCATCAGATTAAAAATCAACTAATCACCAACCGCTTCGTAAACCAAAACTAAATGTATCGAAACAACCAAAATCACAACTACTTACCAAAACCAATCAACTTTATTAAATCAACCAATCACTAACTTTATTAAAACCGTTAAGCTTAATCAAACCTAAACCACCAACCGCTCAACAAAACCATTTAAATACAAATCAACCGAATATCAAACTTCTTGGCCGTAACAATATACCGATTTCCATTAAAAACATATAAAATTTTCACTTGTTACATATAAAACTTTTTATTCTACTAGGAAAATTAAAGATCGGAATTCGAGGTGCACACGGACCCCCTCCCGTCCACCTATAGCCAAATTTTCAGGGCTCTACATGCTCTAGCTTTGGCTGGGCATCGCATACACACGCGCACACATTTGCTTTTATATATATAGACTAGCGGAGTTGCCCGTGCTTCGCTACGGTTTCTATAGAATTTCAAGTGATTCAAATTGATTAATTTAGATTTTATATATAGTTAAGCAATAACTACTCGGCCAAATTTAATTGCTCAATAGAATCAACCAGAACCACCAACCACTCAGCTAAAACTAACTGAACTTATCAAATCAACTAATAATTAGTCACCCCCAAAACTAAACTGTATCCTATCGATTCAACCAAAAACATCAAACCACTCGGCCAAATAAAATAAACCTTCAAATTAATCTACTTAATAAAACACATTCACTGACGTACTGACTCACTGGCTGACATCTGAAACCTTCGAGTCTGATAAGTTAATCTATTTGGGTGAGTGGGTGAAAATTGGGAAATAAGATCGAATCTGAAACTATCGAGTATGATAGGTTCAATCTATTTGGATGAGTGGGTGAGAATTGGCGAATCTTATCTAATAAATAACTAATTGCTCACCCGAAACTAAAC
This sequence comes from Massospora cicadina, assembly GCA_022478985.1. Classification (NCBI taxonomy): domain Eukaryota; kingdom Fungi; phylum Entomophthoromycota; class Entomophthoromycetes; order Entomophthorales; family Entomophthoraceae; genus Massospora; species Massospora cicadina. The sequence continues at coordinate 29,854 of JAKSZP010000662.1, forward strand.
AAAAATCAGTATTAGAGTTTAAGTAGATTAAGTAGTTAGGATAATCAGCTCACCCGCCACGAGGGCAACAGCGAAGCTGTTAGTCCGAGTGGCTCGAGAGTAGTGCTGGCACAGCCTATAGGCTACAATGTGAGCTTATCATCTGATAAACTAAATATCATAGCGAAGCACAGGTATCTGGATGTTAGGTTTATATATTTAAAAACCTGCCTAATTTGGTTCACCTAATTAATAAAATACTTTTGGCAAGTTAAGAAGTTGATTTAGTAGTTTGGAAGATATGTCACATACAAATGATTTTAAATATATAGAGATGTTTTGGGTAGCAGTTTGGTGTTATTTGGTTGATTCATAATTTTATTTTGTTTGGCCGAGTGGTTGATGGCTTTTGGTCAAATCAATAGGACATAGTTTAGTTTGAGGGGTGATTAGTTATTGGTTGTTTTGATAAGTTCAGTTAGGTTTGCCCAAGTGGTTGGTAGATTTTGGTTGATTCGATCGAGCAATTAGATTTGGCTGAGTAGTTTTTTTTAGTACTAGATGGTCTTTGGCTGAGTAGTTTTGTTTATCTATAATATAAAATCTAAATTAATAAATTGAAAATCTGAAATTTTATAGACACCGTAGCGAAGCACGGGTAAATCGGCTAGTCTTTTTTAAAATTTATTCGAGGTGGGCCAACCTGGAGACAATACCGCACCAATTAAGGGAATTCGAATTAATGGGAAAGGAGAATAAAACTGGAAAACCTCCATGTGTGGCATATGATAAGCCAGGAACTCCATGGACCGCCTTGCTATTCGCTATCGCAGTTCGAGGCATTGGTGCGCAACGCCAACAGTCATAATCGTCTCCTGCCCAAAGTTTATCTACCGGGATCGAACTCAAGAGACAGTTATCTTCCTTTTTATTTAGCTCCATATTAAAATATCCGAGGTGGGTCAACCTTGGGACAAATATACCACAACGAGAATTTTTTCTAGCCAGTACAGGTTTCGAACTCGAAACCTGCACTAGGGGATGGAAGCAGTTTATTTAGCTCCATATTATTATTTTAATAATGATAAGAGGGGATGGGAGGAAACAGTGTTTCATCCTAGCTAGTATAGGCTTTGAACCTGTAATGGCATTTAGTACCCACCTTAGCTTGTGGTTATAGAAGTGTACAGTTACTTCTGGTTATCAAATTATATAGAGTTATAAACTCTAAGTATATATTTTATAAGTTAGTAATTTTAAAAAACTGATAATTGACTTTAACATATACTTATATAAAGTTTAAATTAAAAATTAGTATACATAGAAATCATATTAGTTAAAGGATAAAAGATAATAAAGAGGGAAATATATAAACTGCAAGCAAAATTTAATGATTAGGAGAAAAGGTCTAGACTAAGAGCTCAGCCACAGAGAACTGTTATAGAAGAGGTGGCAATATCCGGTAGGAACAAGGTTAAAGAACAGAGAACAGTTAAGTTTAATAAAGACTACCAGCATCAAGCTTAATAGTCTTTAGCTGTAACTAAAAAGTAGGCTCTATTTTTGCACGCCTTCTAGCAGCCAAGTGATATATGGTAGTGAGATCAGGTGTCCGATCATATTCGCAGGGCGAGTGAGTGTAAAATACCTTTTGAAAGCGAGAGAAGCGGACACACTTTTTCCTGGGAGTGGTATCAAGGGTAAGAGATGTCCCCAGAATATTTACAAGCGCCAGAGGAGAGACAGAGTCGGGTGGTGTTATCAAAAACTCCTCGTCGATAGACCCTTCCTCCACCTTGGCATTAATCATCTTTCCTGCTTGCAATTCAGGTTGGTGTTTACTCAAAACTTGAACGAGGCACCTCTAAATACCTCTATGACATTATCTCATTAAAGTTTCACCTTGATTTATTCAATCATTTGAATTTACTTGCGGTTTTGCATAATTCTCTTTATTCCATCCTGCTAATCACAGTCACCCTTTTTTTACCTTTCACCAATCAACTTTTATATCATGCAATAATTCGCCGCCTCTTTATTTTATTTGTTCGCTATATCCTTCATACTAATGTATCTTAAATCCACCTCAATCCAACTTCATTCAGCAAATGAGAGCTTTACCAAAACACTCAATTCGTTCCAATTCCCCGCGTATTTGATTAAATTTGATATAAGAACTCCGTACTTTTATGCCACGCTAGTTACTCAAATAGCCAGTATTGTAAATTATGACTTCACTAGCTATCGATGAGGCTCTGTTATAACTTCTAAACTTCTATTCAGATCGAGTTAAACTTTGTACCGTTATCCAATATACGATTCAATCAAATCGCGATGTAAATTCTGCTCACCAAGCCACATACTCGAATTCATTTATTAGTACCCACCTGCCTATTCACCTCTGATATACCTTTAGATCATCTGACAGTTATTCTCTTGATGATTTCATTGATAAGATATGATTCGTTAGATACCTTCCTAAGATTAGGCATTCTCGATTTAAATGATATCATATCACTCTTACTTATAACACCTTGATATCAGTTCAGATAAATTAAGCAAATCATAGTCATTTCAAAAGCCAATTATTTTTAAATTTTATTCGAGGTGGGCCGACCTGAGGACGATACCGCACCGATTAGGGAAGTGAAGAAAATGGGAAAGGAGGATAAAACCCGGAAAACCTCCATGCGCGGCGTATGATAGGCCAGGAACTCCATGGACCGCCTTTGCTATTCGCTATCTCAGTTCGGGGCATTGGCGCGCAAACCAACACAGTCAAAATCGTCCCCTACTAAAGTCCATTACCGGGATCGAACTCGGGAGGCAGCGGTAGAGGGTCCATACTCATACTCTACCACTGGGGTATCCTCCCTCTCAAAAGCCAATTATTCATACATATTAGAGACCTAATTGATACTAGCCTTGTTTCAACCAATCTCTAAATATTATTAGCTTTCGCCAGTCAATTAAAATTAACATCATTATATTTATATTCGAACTATTTGTTTGGTAACTAATTACACTTTATGCAGCAAAAGATATAAACTTAGAATTAAAGAAATAACTTTCCTGGGTCAAAGGCACACACTTTTTAAAATTGTTTTTTTATAAAGCTCTAATTTAGAAGTTTATTTTAATAGATATTTCTTTAGATATCCCAATTTAAAATGAGCTTATTCAAAATTTAGACTGGCTCACTAACAAAAATTTAGATGAGCTAATGAAGTATACCTTGATGTATATATTTTATTTATTAGCATATTTAGTAAATTTAACCTATTATTGTTTCATAATTCATTTGACCATGTTAAGTTTTATCAGCATAGACTAAGTTTCTATAAAGTTAGCGCATCTTACAAATTATATGTGAACAATATTAAAGATAGAACTAGTTTAGCAAATGATTAATATATATCAAACTAAAGTATATTAATTTTTATATCTATTATATCATGCAGTTTTACTAAATATAAACTTCTCTGTAATCAAAATTTACTATTATAATTTTTACTCGTTGAATTAGTTTTCATATCAATAATATTAATTATCTATTACATATTATGTATTTCATATTAAAGATACAGTGTATGTCTATCTTGTCTATTAAAAATAGTAATTTAAGACATCGATGAATCCCCCCCTTGGGTTGGGACCATCTAGTACTAAAAAAATAGTAATTTAAGTTGAACTTTAAAGCGTTTTTTATCCAAGAAATCACAAACTGAGACAGTATATTTAAGATATCTGTATATATTTATATCTAAATCTGAATGTCTTCCTGATAGATAATCTTTTGATATTTTGAATCTAATTTAATAAAAATTAAATTAATAGATAGAGAAATTTCTGAAAATGATTTAATATGAGTTATAGATTGTTTATCATAAAACTATGATAAATATAGTAAAAATAGTTTCAAACTAAATGAAGATTCATTATAGTATAGCTAGATTTAACTAATATTTTAAATATACACATATACTGTCCAACAATCAACTAAAACTTAGAATCAATATGATAGAAGCTTTTTTGAATAATTAATTGTTCCACAGTCTCATAGATTAAAGATTGTTATCTTGAATATGGATGTATACAATTTTTTACTTTTATATTGTAATATAATATATACTTTATTATATCTATTATATTTATTTGGGAAGGTCAATCAAGGGATGTACACATCTGATATAATGAGGATAAAAAATTGTCAGATATTTACCTTTGCAGCCTAAAAATAAGAATGCTGTAGGTTAAGTTCCACCAAAAAAGGGAAATGTTGGCCATTTGTGATTTTCTGATGTCATTAAGAGTTTGTTTATTAAAAATAAAAATGAGAAAGTCAAGGAAATTGGCCAAAAGTCCCTGGCCAATTCTTGGTGGAACCCCATTAATTGGGGAAACACCAGTTTGAAACCTGTATGGGCACTAGCTGTAAATTGGCTGGTCAGATTACTCTGACCTCACCATGGACCTTGGGGTTACTGTAAGTCCCAGGGAACATCCCCTGTGCCTTGATCAGGCTCTTTTCCTGTTCCTGAGTAAGAAGGTATCAAAGAGGGTGGCTGTACCCCTCATTACCCAGAGCGACCTCACCCATGTGGTAGACAAGCGCTGGGTAACAGCTCTCCCTCTTCAGATCCTTCCCCCAGTGCCCACACTCACCTCAGCTGAACTTGTATGTCTGATCAGGAAAATCTGCACTGAGATCACTGAACTGAAGTCAATTGGTATAAAAACAAGTGAAAACAAGCCCAATGATTAGAATCCACATAGTTGAAAAGGGATGAAGATTGATTTATTGGCCAGAATTACCAACAGTCTCAATTCAGCCAACAGCATGATCATCAAAATTAACCCCTTCTCAAAATCATTAGGGATGATCCTCACTATGCAGGTAGTAGCATCAGACACCATTGACAATAGTTTGAAGCTCCCTTTCAACAAATCAGAAGTTGCAGCTGATACAACACTTTTGACTGAATGAACAGCCCAGCGACTGGGCATGGGTAGGTTGGGCATCCCAAACCCATTCCCAACCAGTTGGGACCACCTCTACATGGGTGGCCCTGGGGGATTACCACTGCTTGGTGGGCCAGATACCATCATGCCAACTGTCAGAAATGCAGTCGAGCCTTGGTTCAGGCATTTGAGGTTAAACTGACAGTGACTCAGCTGCCACCAAATTCTTTGATGTTGGTTCCCATAGAGCTTATCTGCCCCCATCCCTGAATAATTTGCCAGTTAGGTTGAAATTGAGGGACCTGATCCCTGCTTGTCCCCGCATCAATTGACCACTATTTAAGCAGTTGCATTACACTGAGAAAATTATTAGTCAATTTTTTTTACTTCCTTACAATAAAAATTTGCCTCAAAGAATTATCAATTTTAATTTTATTGATATTCTTCTGGCCACATTCCTGATGGCTTTTCTCTGGTGGCCCATTGGCCCTTATATCAGATGGGCTCTACCAGTATTAATGGTCACTATAGCCCCCACCATTGTAAACTGGATTCAGCGAGCTAGATACTTCTGGAAATTCAACCCTGTCATTGCAAACTTTCACCAACAATATACTGGGATCCTGTGGCTCTACATCCACCATTTTTAAGCAAGGATCTGCCCCCTTGTCTCCCCAGTTAAAACAACCCCACCTACTGGTGACCTTGTAGAAACCATACCTGTGATGCCACCCCCTGCAGCAAGACCTCCAGTGTCTGGGGAAGTCTCTATTTGGTTTGTTCTTGAATTGTTATTAACTATTGCCCTGCATCAACAATTTATCATTTTCTAATGCCAAGATCCATACAACATTGTATGTGTGGCAATACCTCTGGCATTCTGGCTTGCTTTCTGGGTGCTTACACATCCTGACTGGCAGGCCAGTATAAAACTTCTTCTGCTGTGTTCATGACAGTTACCATCAGAAGGCACTCCCTCCATCACCCCAAAGTCCTAAAATGCACCTATATGGGACTCTCCCCTTTATAGGCTTGGCGGGGGTCCCCAAGTTGCAAGAAATTTCGCAGGTGGTGATTGGCTCAAGTACATAAAAATGTTACCTCATGGGTATGTTCTAGCCTATCAAAATTCCTCTTCTTTCATTCAACTGCCTTGAAGCAGTTTCCCAAGTTGTGATACGCTCTTCCTGCATATTTCCTAATTTGGACTTGGTTCAGCTATTCTGAACATATTTTTTGAATTCCCCCTTGACCCTCAAAATTACTTTAAATACTAGATAGTCAGAGGTTGAGGATCATCACTTTTTCCCTTTATCACGCATATAATAAAAATCATAAAAAACCAATTTTTATTAGCGATTATTATTTAAACTTTATTTTATTAAAATTATTTGTGGAAACCAGCCAGCGGAATGCACCAGCAAGCACAAGTAAGCTGGTTTCCCACAAAATGGTGCTCACTACAGGGGTCCCCTGTATATCCAGAATCATTGCTCTTGAGGAGCAAATAGCCAGCACCTTATCCCATCTTGAAGAGTTGGAACAGCGCCCTTTAAAACTCCCTCTAAAAGACAAATTCACCCCTGGTGAAGGAAACATTGCCACTTTCTTGTATGTTTATGAAACTGCCATGTATGGCACAACTGATAAACAAAAAGCTCAATACATCCTTCCATGTTTAAGTTGCCTAGCTCAAGAAAGGATAGTGCCTTACCTGGACCCTTTGCACACTTGAACAGAGGTGAAAAAGGCTCTTTTGGATGGATTTGAATCAAAGAAGAGTCTACTTAGAGAAAAACAGGCCTTTATGCACCTTAGCATGCATGAGAGTGAACCACTTCTTGCCTTTACTGAACGATTTTACCTTGCTGCAAAAAGGTTAACAACCTCTAACATGCTCACCCTAGATGATGCTATTGCTGCCCTGTTAACTAAGTTAGCTTCTCAGCCCTCTCTAGCCCAGCATATTTTTTCAGTAAAACGCCATTTCCAAAATATCTGTGACCTAAAGAAGGCATTAGTAGATGTTGTCAATTTTCTTACAAGTGCAACATCCAAGGAAGCTGAGGTGATTCCTTCAGCTCTCACTATTGAGAAGATACCACCAGTTGCACAGTTAAGGGTGAGCTCACCTATGCCTACTCTCCCTGAAAACCTGTTCCCTCTGTGTGACCTAAAAAGGTTACCACTTCTTTATATGAATCAAAGCCCTGTAAGGTAGCAACTACCATCCATCCACACCAGCTCATTAAAGCTGCTGTGCCTACACCTCCAGATAAGCTTGTAAATGCATGCCCTAAGGCTATTCACTCTCCTGTGGCCATCTCTCCTACCTCCATCGTGGCCTTGCCAGTTGTTAAGAATATTTTTGGGGATGAATCTGAGGGGGTTAAGATGATTTTAGTTACTATATATTGGGAGCCCCCGCAGAAGTAGAGGTTCCTGATCATTTGAATGCTGGTGGAGTAGACGAGTCCACCATCCCTGAGGAAATGTACCTCAGTCAAATCCTGGGGTGTCCAAAAGTGATTGATACTGCCAGTGATGGTGACCAATTTTTAGCTAGCTTGATTCACCCTCTTCAGCGTGTTCATCCCTTACAAACCATCATAAATAATTACCCTGAGACTGCTAAAAAACTCACCTCCACCTTATAGCTTAAAGAAGTTTTAGCTTTGTTGCCTAACTTTGGAGGGACTCTCACTAAAGTTGATGTAGTTATTCAAAAGGTTTGTATATTGGCCATCTTGGACACTGGCTCCCCAGTCAACGTGATCTCCACTAAGCTTATCAAGAAGATAAAGCTAGCGCCTGACTTGGAGTACTCACAAGAATTTGGAACCGCTGGCCCCAACAATACTTGTGCTATTGAGCATACTCTTCCCTTCCCATTTAATGTTGGGAAGCTCTTTTTTTTCAGCCCCTGCTGTGGCTTTAGATAACAATGTGTATGATATGCTCATCGGCACTCAGTTTATGATTGAGTATGAGGGAATAATCAACCTAAAGCAAGGTTGCCTCTCATTACTTAACTATGAAGTCCCATTAGTCTTATCTAATAAAGAACACAGCAAGCATGAACACTCTTACCTGATTGAATACCCCCTCTCAGCAGTACCATTGTCTTATACCACTTCAGGGCGCAGCACGAAGAAATTGCCTGATTCAGTGAATGCTAGGGAAGTTATCCCTTTTTATGCTGTGGATGAGGCTGTGATTAACCTGGTGAACAACGAATGGTTGACACAAAAGTCATGCTACAAATCCCACGTCACTGTTTATTGCACCTTATTAGTATTGAGGGTGTCAGTCCCTTGGAGTCTTGGGTATCGCCTAGCATTCTTGACCCAGCTTACCAGAGGCCCATTACTTTGCTATTGGGGAACCTCACCTCCAAGGACATAGTTGTAACAAAAACACCAAGAGATTGGCAGAGGCTTGTTAGTCCCTTTGGAGGACATTGAACAAATTCACTCTATTGGTACTATGATGGATATGGGTCTGCCAACGGATAACCTGGTATGTACATTACCCAACATCCATATCTCAGATGAGCTGACCCCGGATGATCTGAAAAAAGTTCATACTCTCCTTGATGATTATAGTGACATATTTTCAAATATGATACTGACTATGGCCACATGAAGGGTTAGTGCCACTCCATTGATGTGGGTGATTCCCATCCCATTTGGTCAAAACCTTATTGCAAATCAAAAGTGGAAGAACAGCAAATGAGGACAGAGCTTCAGCAGTTACTCGATGTGGGGTTGTTAGTTCCTTCACAAAGCCCCTGGTCTTCCCCTCTATTGCTAATAAAAAGAAGAATGGAGGACATCAGATAGTCATGGATTACCGCAGGTTAAATAACCTCACAAAAAAGGATAGCTATCCTCTTCCTCATATTGACAACGCCTTGGCTCAACTCTTGGGCTCTAATTTCTTTTCTGCCGTAGACTTAGCTAGCAGTTATTGGCAAATGGATCTTTCTCCTAAATATCAGGAGAAATGCGCTCTTATCTGTAGTGAAGTTCTCTTCCAACCCACACGATTACCTCAAGGGTTGTGCAATGCACCTGCCTCTTTCCAGCATGCAATGAATCACATTTTATGGGAACTCAAGTTGAGTTGTGTCATCGTCTATCTTGATGACATCAAAATGTTCTCAAAAACCTTTATTGAACATCTTGATCACTTGAAGAAGATGTTTCAACGGTTACGTCAGTCTAATATAAAGTTGAGGCCCTCAAATTGTACCTTTTTTAGTACTAGTGGTGCCCAACCCAAAAGGGGAGTTGCCACGCATCTTTATTTGCAAATGGGCAAAATAAAGAGATTATCATAAATTAAAAAATTCCTAATATAGCCCCTAGGTTATCAGCCTAGAAAGCTATAGAAGATGGAGAGGAGGCTTTGGGAAAACTTTTGTCTGGCGCCTACTTTAGCTGGCGGACCATGGTGGACAGCATTGGGGTGGGGGCATCAGTGACATGGGGCATAATGAGGTATAGTTGGGGGTTTTCTTTATTAATGAGGCTGGCAGTGTCCATCGCCTTAACATATTGAGCAAGTTGATGCTCAACAAAAATAATGAGAGCTGGCACACAAGTAACTAACTTGATGCTCCATCAGGTTTCAGGATAATTGGGGTCAAAAAGAGAAGTTTTTGCTGCATTGATGCAAGTGCAGCTCGCACCAAAAGCAAGCTCCTCAATTTCAAACTTCGCATCTTCCTCAAAATCATGAGGAAATTGGGGATATGAATACCCTCAACAAGGGGATTCATTGCCCCATGGAGTTGCTGGCAAAGGAGGGTGTTGGCCAGGGCAGCTGCAGCCGCAACTGCCATCCTCAAAGTAACCTTCTTCAAAAGATAATTGGATTTCCTCAGCCACTCCATTTCACAAGAAGGTATTCAGCACATGCAGGACAAGGTTGAAGCCATCTCAAAGATGCCAGCCCCTAAAAATCTATGGGATATACAGGTATTTCTAGGGATGATGGGGTATTACCATCAGTTCATCCCTAAGTTTGCCCAACTCAGTGAGCCCTTGTCCATCTATTAACAAAGAATACCCCTTTCTATTGGGGTGCTGAGAAAAAGGCTCTTATGAGACGATGAAACAGCTATTACAACACGTTCTATCCTATAACACCCAGAATATAATAAACCTTTCATCTTGTTCACTGACGTCTCAGACTATGCCATTGGGTCCATCTTAGCCCAATTAGATAAACACGGTGTAGATCATCCTGTATCCTATTTTTGTAAGATGCTTTTTAAAAGCAGACTGCCACTACAGTGTAACTGAGAAGGAGTGCCTTGCTCTTCTATTGACTGTAAAGCACTACCACCCTTTTATCTATGGAACCACCTTCACTGTAGTTACTGACCATGTGTCTCTAAAGTAGTTACAGAACATGAAGGATCCTACTGGTCAGCTAGCTCGCTGGGCACCAAAACTCCAGCCTTTTGACATGAAGAACGAACACCATGCTGGAACCCATCACTTGAATGTTGATGGGTTGACTTGGCTACCAGTCCTTCACTTGGATAATAGTGAGGCAGAGAGGTTACATGACCTTTTAATGAACTCCAGTGAATGGGAGGATGAGGATGAGCCTGTTCAAAAGATGTTATCCCAGCACTTCCATAACACTAAAGTTGAAGATGGTAAGTTGTATAAGCAGGTGGGGACAAAATGGCTACCTTACCTTTGACCCTTGGAATGTGTACCTGCTATCTTAAAAGCACATTTTACCCTAGGTCATGGAGGGGCAAAGAAAAACTTTGAGTGGATTAAGGATCGGTTTTACTGGGATGTAATGATGGAATCTATTATTGATGTTTTGGAAGCCTGACTTACTTGTAAGAAGCAATCTGGCTTCAAGTCTAGATACCAATATCAACCAACTACCCCGCAACAACCATTCCACACCATCAGTTTAGATGTAATAGGTCCCCTTCCTCAGTCTACTAGATGAAACAGATTTATCCTAGTAGCTATTGACCACCTCATTAAGTGGGTTGAAGCCGTAGCTCTTTCTGCTCAAATGGCTAAGGCCACCGCCACCTTTTTACATCAACACATCTTCACTTTTCATGGTTTCCCCAAGTACTACTATGCAATAATGGCAAAAACTTCACCTCCAGAGTAATCAAAATTCTGGCCACTTCCATGGGAGCACAACAACTTTTCTTGGCTTCATATAACCCATCCACAAATGGAACTGTGGAAAGAGAAAATGGAACCTTAGTTTTCATTCTTCACAAACTGGCTTCATCTGATTCTCTTCACTGGGATCAATATTTACCTAGTGCTCTTATGGCATATCAGATTAGCTATCACCAGATTTTGAAAATGTCTCCAGTCCGTGTCTTGTATGGGCAGGAACCAGGCATACCTGCCCTCTTAGCTAAAGATGTTTTCTCTTCTAGAGTTGAGGAACCAGATAAAGTTATGAGGAGATTGGCTCAACGCATAATTCAACTTCAATCTGAAGCTATGACCAATTTAGCCAAAACAGTAACAAAAGAAGGGCAGGCTTCAAATGAGTCCCAAACCCCCCTTAACCACTTTTTAAGTTTCCGACATGGTGTTGTACTAACATAACCACATCACCCCTAGAAGCGGTAAACTTGAAACAATTTGTGAGGGTCCTTTTACCAACATCTACAAGAGAGAAAATGAGTACTCTATCAAAAACCAAGCTACTGGTATCATTATTAATTGCGTACATGGCCATTTCCTTCAGCCCTACTCGCCCCCCAACATTCTTGGGGGTGTGATGTCAGACATTTACCTTTGCAGCCTAAAAATAAGAATGCTGTAGGTCGAGTTCTGCCAAAAAGGAATGTCAGCTATTTGCAATTTTCCAATGTTGTTAAGAGTTAGTTTATTAAAAATAAAAATGAGAAAATCAAGAAAAATTGGCCAAAAATCTTTGGCCAATAATTGGTGGAACTCTGTTAATTGGGAAAACACCAGTTTGAAACATGTACAGGCACTAGCTGTAAATTTGGCTGGTCAGATTACTCTGACCTCACCATGGACCTCGGGGTTACCATCAGAAGGCACTCCCCCCATCACTCCAAAGTTCTACAATGCACCTATGCAGGGAACCCCCCTTTTATAGACTTGGCGGGGGTCCCCCAAGGCACAATAAATTTTGTGGGTGGTGATTGGCTCAAGTACATGTAACGTTACCTCATGGGACGTTCTACCCAATCAAAATTCCTCTTCTTTTGTCCTTCTGCCTTGAAGCAAGTTCCCAAGTTGTGATACGCACTTCCAGCATATTTCCAAATTTGGACTAGGTTCAGCTATTCCAAACATATTCCTGAATTACCTTTGACCCTCAAAATTACTTTAAATACTAGATAGTCAGAGGTTGAGGATCATCAATTTTTCCCTTTATTGCGTATATAATAAAAATCATAAAAATCTAATTTTTATTAATGCTTATTATTTAACCTTTATTTTATTAAATTATTTGTGGATACTAGCTGGCAGAACGCACCAGCGAGCACAAGTAAGCTGGTTTCCCACAATAATAGACAGCATATAATTAAGGACACCCTGTTATGAAAATGAAAAGAAGTTTAGACTGGCCTGCCAGTCAGGATGTGTAAGCACCCAAAAAGCAAGCCAGAATTCCAGAGGCATTGCCACATGTACAACGTTGTATGGAGTTCTGAATTGATAAAATGATAAACCGTTGGTGCAGAGCAATAGTGAACAGCGACCCAAGAATGAACCAAAGGGAGACAACCTCAGACACTGGGGGCCTTGCTGCAGGGGATGGTACCACAGGAATATTTTCTACAAGGTCACCAGTGGGTGGGTTCAATTCAACTGAGGAGACAAGAGGGTGGATCCTTGCTTGGAAATGGTGGATGTAAGGCCACAAGATCCCAGTATATTGTTAACATATGTATGAAATAATGGGGTTGAATTGCCAGAAGTATCTAGTTTGTTGAATCCAGTTGATGATGGCAGGGGCCATAGTGACCATCAGTACTGGTAAAGCCCATCCAGTATAGGGACTGACAGGCCACTAGAGTAAAGCCATCGAGAATGTGCCCAGAGGGATACCAATAAAATCAAAAATTGATAGTTTTTAGAAGCTTTTTTATTTGAAGGAAAGTGAAGAAAATTGGTCAACAATTTTCTCAGTGCGATGCAACTGATTAAATAGTGGTTAATTGATGCAGGAAAAAGAAGGGATTGGGTCTCGCAATTTTGACCTAACTGGCAAATTATTCAGGGATGGGGGCAGATAAGCTCTATGGGAACCAACATCAAAGAATTTGGCGGCAGGCTGAGCCACTGTCAGTTTGACCTCAAATGCCCAAAACAAGGATCAACTGCATTTTTGACAGTTGGCATGATGGTGTCTGGCCCAATAAGCAGTGGTAATCCCCCAGGGCTACCCCATGTAGAGGCGGTCCCAACTGGTTGGGAACGGGTACAGGATGCCCAACCTGCCCATGCCCAGTCGCTGAGCTGTTCATTCAGTCAAAAGCGTTGTATCAGCTGCAACTCCTGATTTGTTAGAAGGGAGCTTCAAACTATCGTCAATGGTGTCTGATGCTACTACCTGCATAGTGGGGATCATCCCTAATGATTTTGAGAAGGGGTTAATTTTGATGATCATGCTGTTGGCTGAATTGAGACTGTTGGTGATTCCAACCAATAAATCAATCTTCATCCCTTTTCAATTATATGGATTCTGATCATTGGGCTTGTTTCCACTTGTTTTTGGACCGATTAACTTCAGTTCAGTGATCTCAGTGCAGATTTTCCTGATCAGACATACAAGTTCAGCTGAGGTGAGTGTGGGCACTGGGGAAGGATCTGAAGAGGGAGGGCTGTTACCCAGCGCTTGTCTACCACATGGGCGAGGTCGCCCTGGGTAACAAGGGGTACAGCCACTCTCTTTGGAACCTTTTTACTCAGAAATGGGAAGAGGGCCCGATCAACACACAGGGGACGTTCCCTGAGACTTACACATCCAGAGGGTTCATAGCCCCTCCTTTTACCTCCAGGACCACCAAGTTTAGGATGATAGAGGGGATTTATGCTGACTTATCCTTGGATGCAGCATGAGTGAAGAAATGAGTCAATATTTAGGAATCATATGGGGAACCATGAATTGATTATCCTTCTGGTGCATGGGGTCATGTTTTCAAACAACCATGCTTGAAAAGTTCCAATATATAGTAGTGAAAACAATTGATGACTTCTTGGAGCGTAGGCGTTGCTCCTGTAAATAAACCAATACTATAGTATGGATGTCCATAGTGCTATTGCTACTATTAACGCCCATAAAGATAAATGAAAAGGTAGCTCTATGTTGAGAGCAAACATGTTCCTAGCTAAAATAAATGAATGTCCATCATCTTGATGAAATAGGTGCATGTCCTCTTTCCAGATAGCTACTTATGTTGGACATTGTTCTAGGCGGTATACTAAGATTCCATATTAGCCACATATTGTGCATAAAGAGTGGGCAGCGTTTGATTGTTCTGCCATGGGATACACTCTCCACATGCATCTCCATACATGTGCGCATATTTTGGGTTGTAGTAGTGAGTGGTGTGTGTATCTCCAGACCATTCTTTGGATCTCCAGGCTGTATGGTATGTCCATATGATCCAGGTAATCAATCCTGGCAATGGTACTCAGATTTTGGTTTATTATGTTATCTGTAACTATTTGACCATTAATTTCCTATATGTGAGTTAGCCTTATGCAACCATGGTGACTGATCTGGCCACATATATGGATCTTCCACTCTGCTCTTCTTATGGCTAGAAGTATTTGTTTATAGTGCACAGGAGTACCATGAGGTCCTGCAGTGGTTGGGTGAGATGCCAGATACTTAATCAATGAGTTTGGATGATCTGGATTTCTTAATTGGAGTGCTCATGTAAAATTAGATCTTGTTGCTCTAGCCTAAAGTGTCATGGAAACTGGAGCGCATGAGGTTACTGGAGGGAGAGACACAGGCCTAAGGTGTGCCAACAAGGCCAAATGACCCAACAAAACAAAACACGTCCTAAACGTTCATTACTGTGTTTCCAAAAAAATCTGTGGAGCAAAAAAGCACCAAACTGGCCACAACCATCAGGGACATGAGGCCTTGGGAGCTGGGAAGGGTGGCGAAAAATCTAGGGCAAAAGGCAGCAAAATAGGAGGAGATGGAGCCAGCAGAATAGGTGGCGGAGTGGGCGGAGGACTCAGGCACAACAGTAGGGGCAAACCAGATCAGAAAACGGACTCCAGCCATTGCAGAACTTTGTAGAGTTGTATTTTAGTTGGGAAAAACCAAAATTCAGGAAATGTGCCCAAAATCCTAGACTTTATTAGAATCATCTTTGTATTTGAGAAAAGAAAGGCCTTTCTCATCTTGGTACTTAATTTATAGAGAGTTGCTTCACAAAGATTCCAGTGGTTATTAGAATCTGATATGAGCTACAAATGTATCGTTTTTCTACAAAATCAAAATTTTTAGAATTTGGCCAGATTTTTTAACCTCATATCTTGTGACTTTCTGGGTGTTAAGTTTGATTCCTGCCTGGGCTTTTGCCTCAAATAAGCCGTTTTCCTCAGCCCTGGCTGGCAAAGCCAAAACCCATTTTTTGTCAATGACCTTAGATAGGTCATTGGTGACTCTTGGGTTCTGGCATCTTCCCCAAGGGCTTG
>JAKSZP010000663.1:0-45411 GCA_022478985.1 Massospora cicadina
GGGGGTGGCTGATGAGGGGCGCCCTGTGGGAGATGCCTTGTGCTTGGTGAGAGAGGGAGTTGACTCTGGGAGATTGGAGGGGGTGCCCACTGGAAGGGGGGCATGAGCGCGAAGGTATTTCATACCAATAGTGGGGTTAGCTGTTTCAAATGCTAGGTGTAAGGCCTCAGGGGACAGGTCTTGAATGGGAACCCATTGTGTGGGTTGTGGAATTTCTGCTGCGGCCACGTGGGATCGTTTTTGGCCTGGTTTAGGCCCCTGGGTGGTGGCTAAGAGGGCTTGTTTTCGAGCTGTGCAGCCTTTATACAGGTGTCCAAGGGCGTTACACCATGAACACCGGGGGCGCGCCTGGATCAGGGTCGACAAAAAAGATCTCAGGGCATGCTCAACTACTGCCACACGAGGAATAACCTCAATGTTGCAGGATACAGTAGGGGAGGGGATGAATGACGCCCTAGCAGTGCGAGCTCTTTGAGTGGGAGCATAGTAAGAGGGGACGCTAAATTCCACTGAAAGAACAGACCCAAACTCCATTAAACCACAATGGAGCGCCACTTTAAGAGACTCAGGATCAACAGCCGTTGGTAGGTTGGAAAAAGTAACCCATGAAATTTTCTCCAGGTGAGAGCGTGTGCGGGAGATTCAAAGAGATCCACGCAGAATAATGACCTGGAGGGTGGCAGCATGGTCAGCAAGGGCAGCTTCAGTGAAGCCCACATCGATGTAGTGGCCCTCCACTGATCCATGGATGGTGGTATTAATTAGGAATGTCTCCGCGATCGCTGCAAAGTATGAGAAGTAATCCTCCATATAGAATATAACAGGGTTATGCCCATAATAAAGGTGAATTGCATGGGAGAGGGTTGAGCGAGGTAGAGCTTTTTGCGCTCTAGTTTTGGCCCATTTCTTATTAACATTAGCAATAAACGCCACTTCACGGAGATCAGCTTTGGGTAGCGTTGGTGCCAGAGGTTTTTGCCACGCCCCAGTGGCTCCTTTGGTACATTTGTGTTTACTTTTCGGCTGCAATTGCAGATTGAATGTGAGCTTGTGGTTTGGACAAGTTTTTGGAGTTCCCCTGTTGCTGGAAAGTTCCAGCAGTTGCTGGCGTCATATTGAATTGAGGGGCGGATTGTTGGGCCTCACTAAATTGGGGAGGCCCATCCAGGTTGGAATTAACTCCAGCCAATTGGGAGGAGGGCGATGTTTCATCACCATCCCAATTTATTTGGGTAAATTTAGCCCGAGTATTTGCTGTATTTCGTGGGCAAAACTCACTGGATGATTGGTGAATTGGTCATTTTCAGCATATGGAGATAAAGTGCTGACTTGAGAAGTGCCGATTATGGGGTTTAAATGGGACGGGTGAGATTGGAACTGGTGTGAAGTTCCAAAATCTGAACCATTTGAATCCCCATTGGGAAGAGTAGATTGTCCCAATTTGGTGCTTAGTAAACCAGAATGTGCGGCTAATCCAACCTTACATCTGAGGGTTTGGGGGCCAGGTAGCTGGGTATCGCCCCTCATGGGGGAAGCCAGAAACATGGCGTCAGCAATAATAGATGGGGCTGAATTAGCTGACACAATGGGGGAGGTGAATGCCTGGATGGGCTGAGTTGCATTCAACTGAGCAGACGCCATTAAAACAGCGTGGGTGATGGCCTCCTTGGTTGGAGGGGGCCCAGCGTGTTGGTGGGAGGTAGCGCACGCAGAGCTGTTGGGCGTGCAGGTTGCAGGAGTGCGATCAGGTGAACTGGCGCTAGTTGAAGTAGCTCCAGGTTGGGGAGTGGTGCCTGCTTTCACGGCTGCTGCTTGAGAGTGGGTGATTCTGGTTGATCCTGAGGTGGGCAACCGGGGGTTGCTTCATTTGGGGGTGGTGCTGGCTCATTTGGCCGAGCCCGCGGGTTCTTTTGTGGGGTTTTCTGCCATATTTGCTAATAGTTTTTGTAAATCTCTTTAGTGGAGCTAAATTTCAAGGCTGAATTAATTTAAAAAAGTGATGCTTAGTAGAAAGAGATTTTCCACCCTGTTTCCTATTTACTTTTAGATTATTCTGTTTTTGGAAAAAAATAAAAAAGGTCCTCAATTTAGTAGATACAGTAGATGGCATACTCCTTCTATGCTACAAAGGGGGTAAAAAACTAAACAGGATAACAAAGAGCGATTTCTACTAACATGACCCTGAAGATACCTAGAACTGCCTATTACATATCACTAGTGTTGACGGAGTAAGTTGATTTGAACCCAAAGTGAAACCTGGTATTATTAACCTAGCCTATGATTAGCCAATCAAATTTTTACTTAAAATTTGACAAATTGAGGAATTTTAGTCAAGAAACATCAGGAGATTGAAAAATGACAATAAGTTTAAAATGAAATAAACAATGTACATTTTATTGAAACTCAACTTGATTTGGGCCTACTTGCCAATATTTAATTTGCACTTCTTAAGTTAAAACCTTTCAGTAAGTTAAATCAGGAGGAACTTGACAGGGTGCATCAGCTACATGAATATTTTCAAGATGTCTTCTCCATGTCAGATGTCAATTATGATCATATGAAGAACTGGAGCCATATCATTGATGTAGAAGATTCAAGCATAATACAATCATAGACATATTGGAAATCAAAAGTAAGAGGAACAATACATGAAAATCACTAAAAACAACTAGTGAATGCCAGTTTACTTACGCATGTTCATGTTAAGTTCATCTTACTATTATTCATAAAGAAGAAAATGTTATTCACTGAATAGTGATGGATTACAGGAAGCTAAATAGCCTCACAAAAAAAGAACAGCTATCCCATTCCTAGAATTAATAATGCTATAGCTCAACAATCTGGCTCAAATATCTATCTGTAATGGACCTAACTAGTGGTTACTGGAAAATGGATTTATTGCCAGAAGACCAAGAAAAGTGCGCCTTATTATGCATGTAAGGATATTTCAACTTATTTGGCTTCCACAGGGATTAT
This sequence comes from Massospora cicadina, assembly GCA_022478985.1. Lineage (NCBI taxonomy): Eukaryota > Fungi > Entomophthoromycota > Entomophthoromycetes > Entomophthorales > Entomophthoraceae > Massospora > Massospora cicadina. The sequence goes on from JAKSZP010000663.1 coordinate 2,977, forward strand.
GTAAGACGCTCACCTTGTTCCAACACGTGATAGATCATATCATGCAAGATCTCAAACTGAGTATTGTGATTGTTTATTTAGAAGATATAAAGGTGTTCTCTAAAACCTTTACTGATCATCCTTACCTCAAGTCAGTTTTAAATAATTATGAGAAAACAACATCAAACTCAAGCCTTAAAAGTGTACCTTTTCCCAACAATAATTGTATTTTTAGGACATGCCATATTGAGGAAAGGAATTTAACCATTGTATGATAAGGTTGAAGTGATCCTCAAAATTCATGAACCAAAGAGTCTCAGAAATATACATGTATATTTAGGAATGATGGGATACTACCGTCAATTTATCCCTAATTTTTCTCAACCTGCTAAACATCTTGTTAGCTTACTTGCTAATTATACTCTTTATGAGGAGTAGAACAAAGAACTGCAATTAAAACTAAAGAATTTACTAAAATGAAAACCAGTTTTGCAACATCTGGACTATAGGATGCCATTCATCCTTTTTACAGACGCCTCTGATCTATTAGTGGGAACCATTAAACCACAAATAGATGAAGAATGGATTGGCTACCTAGTGTCTTATTATAGCATAACGCTTTTAAAGGCTGAGCGCGACTATAGTATCATGGCGAAATTAAACCTTGCAGTTCTTCTCATGGTGAAACACTTCTGTCCCTTCCTATACAGTACAAATTTCAAAGTTGTTACTGGTCACACTTCTTTGAAGTGGCTGCAGAATATAAAAAGATCCTATTGGAAGGCTAGACCAATGGGTTCACAAATTCAGAACTACAGCATATATATTGTCCATCAAACATGGATGTGGCACATGAATGTGGAAGGACTGACAAGGTTGCTCCTTCTCAATTTAGATACCAGAAAAGCTGAACGGTTACATGAACTACTCATGAAACCAGACTTTTGGAAGGACAAAAATGAACTAGTTCAGATGATCCTAAAACAACACTTGCAAAATATTAAGGTCTTTAATAGGTTATTGTACAAGAAAGGTGAAACTGACTGGTTACCTGACTTATGATCTTTGGAACAAGTACTTTCATAATGAAAGCCCACAATACCTTAGGGCATGGATTATCTAGAAAAACTTATGAATGGATCAAGAAAGAATACTATTGGGAAGGAATACTGAACTCTGCAATAAAGTTTTAGATGCTTGCATAACTTTTCAGAACAATCAACACATAAGGATAAGTACAAGTATCAGCCAACAACTCTTTAGCAGCCATTTAATACCATCAGTTTAGATATTATAGATTCACTTTCAGAATCACCAAGAGGGAGTTGATGTGTCCTTTTAAGAATTGATCACTTAGAAAAGTGGGTCAAAGAAGTTTCTCTTTTTACTCAAACCGCCAAGGCCAGTGTCAACTTCTTATATCATTATATATTTACTAGGCATGGTTGCCCACAGATATTGCTGTGCAATAGTTGGAGAAAGCTTTTCTTCATGAGTTGTGAATATTTTATCGGCAAGCATGAGGACACAACAGCCTTTACTCAGCACCCTACAATCCATCAATAATTGATAATGTAGAATGAGCAAATGTAATGTTGTTTTCAATACTAAAAAATGGCTACTTCAAATCAATTACACTGGGACTAATACCTTCTGAGTATGTTAATGGCTTATTGGTTAAGTTTCCAAAATATTATCAAGTTTTTCCCATTCAAGGCTTTATATGGAAGAGAACTGAGTATCCTAGCTCTATTAGTACATGAAGTTACCAGTGACAGCACCAAAGAGCCTGAAAAAGTACTAATAGGATTAGAACAAAAAATTGCCTGTATTCAGTCCAATGCAATGAAAACTTTGGCAAAAAGGTTACAAAGGAAAGCTCAGTCTACAAATGCACCTCAACAACCTTTACCTCATTTTGAAATTTCTATTTATATTGTACTACCAAATTGCATATCGCCACATGGAGGAAAATTAGACTCCATCTGTGAAAAATCATACATTGTAACCTACAATCATGGGGATGAATACTCAATTAAGTCTCTAGAATTGGAGTTACTATCAACCATATTGTTAAGTTTTAGCTGGTTGTGCAAGATAAATGACTTAACAAGGGAAATAGAGGATATAAACTCTTTTTATAAAGGAAATCCCTGCTGGTATTTGTAAATAGACACTTTAATAATCCATGAAGAAAACAAGTAAATCCAGTATGCTCACCATTCTTAAGTCTACTGGCTATAAAAATTATGAGACTTTCTGTCTTTATAACCAAAAATATATAGTATCCTAAATAATAAGGACTACTTCTATGAATGGAATATAAGTTGAGTACCTCTTTTTGAAAAGTAAGTATACACTACTTATTTATTATAAACAAAAAGTATAGTTACCCCACGTTGCTCAGGTTTATTTATTTCAAGACAATTTAAACAGATTAATTTAGGTTTTATATTATAGGTAACATAAAAATGCTTACTCATTACCATTGACCATATCAAACTGATTAATTACCAACTGCTTACCCAATTCAGTTGAACCTACCAAATCTTCAAAAACCACCAACCACTTATTCAAAACAATAGAACCTATTGAATTAATAATACCATCAAACCGTTTAGCAAAGATAAAGAACATATCAAATCAACCAAAAAACCACCAATCACTCATCAAAAATCAATCAAACTTAAAACAACCAAATTTCACTAACTCTTCATCCAAATAAAAGTTAAACTTATAAAATTAATCAAAAATCACCAACTCTCAGCTAAATTTAAATTAAATATCTATTGATAAAAACCACCAATCACTTACCAAACCATTGGATCTATTGAATTGACCAAAAAGCACCAACCATTCAGAAAATTTAATTAAACCAATTGTATCAATCAAATACTAAAAATCTGATCATCAAAACATCTCTATAATTAAAATCATAATGTTTATATGTGACATATCATATCTAAACTACTGAACTAATATAAAGCTAACTTGGCACATATATTTTACAGTTTAGGGAAACTACTTATAAGGTAATTGAAATTATAATAGGAAAAAGCAATTAAGTGTTTATTTATAAAAATGAATAGCCAGTTTGTAGTCAACCAAACATACACTAAGGTGTAAGCGCTTGAATTGGACTTGATTTAAAAATACTCAAAAATGCATAACTTAACATCTTATAGTCCAAAGAAAATCCAAAGTAAAAACAAGTACACAAAAATCTTAGATAATATTGATAATTATATTGGCTCATCAAATTATCTTTAATTCAAATTATTGCTTCAATACCAGTGTTAAGTTGTCTAACTAGAAATATATATAATATATATTTATATATAGGTATATTTTTCTAATTATATAATATTGAATGAAATTGAGTCTTTTTAGAATTTGTATATTTTTTTAAATATTATAAGCATTAAATATTTAATGCATTGTCTGATAATGGTCACTGTTTAACCAATCAGAATCATTCTACTAATTAAAGTATTTTTCTAACCATAGCCACTGGCCAATCAAACTATTAGAATCATTATACATGCACACATACTTTTCTATTTTATATATAGATAAATAGATATATTGTGGTGTTACCTGGCATTGCTCAGGTACATAAACAAACTATCCAATTAAACTTTTAATTTTTACCTTTTATTTGAGATAGGCTGACCTGTAGACAACATTGCACTGATTTAGGGGATTCAAATTAATAGGAAAGGAGGATAAAACCCATAAAACCTCTACAGGCAGTGTACAATAGGCCAGGAACTCCATGGACCACCTTGCTACTTGCTATCTCAGTTTGGGGCATTGGTGCACAATGCTAACACAGATATAATCATCCTCTACCTAAAATCTATCTACCAGGATCAAACTTGTGAGGCAGTGGCCATTAATCAACTATCAAGTTAAGTATTTTAGATTTTATATCATAGATAAACCAATAAAATGCTTAGCTAAACCCATCAAACATACCAAATCAACCTATCACCAACTGCTTGGTAAATTTTTATAAACCTTAATGAAACAACCAAAAGTTATCAACAACTAACCAAAATTAATTAACTTATCAAATCAACTAATTATTAACCACTTACTAAAACTATCAAGCTTATTAATTAACCTAAAACCACCAACTGCTTGGAAAAACCATTTAAGTTATCAAATCAACCAAATATCTAATTGTTTAACTACAACAATATACTGATTAAAGTTAAAATATAGAATTTTTTTTTTTTGTGTGTGTGTGTGTGTGTGTGTGTGTGTGTGTGTGTGTGTGTGTGTGTTTTTACTTCTTACACCAAAAATTTTTATTTACTACTATGAGATGGTTGTAATAATCTAGAAATCTTTTTGAGCATGCATGCAATAATTCACTAAAGTTTTGTCACAATTGGATATATAGTATAGGAAAGCTTATGTTATGAACAAAGAATAAGATAAAAAACATTCATTTTTACTTTCTTTTCTTTAATCCATAATCTTGTTTGTTCTGGAATCTTACATCTTTTATTTAACATACTTCCTGACACAACTTATTGATAATTTTTTATAGTTACTAAGGTTAGATTACAATACAACATTCTACCATTTTTTAATTCTTATAGTTGATAAAAAGTTTTCTATGTAAGAAGTGAAAATTTTATATGTTTTCATGGTAATTGGTATATTGTCACAGCTGAACGGTTTGATGTTTGGTTAATTTAATATTTTAAATGGTTTAACAAGTGGTTGGTAATCATTTAGCTAATCATCAAATTAATTATTTTAGTAAGTAATAAATGATTGGCTGATTTGACACTTTCAATGGGGTTCTTCAAGTGGTGGGTGGCTTTAGGTTGATTCAATAGCTCCAATTAGTTTAGGTTGAATAGTTAGTAGTTTTTATTTAAGATATGTCAACTTCAAGAAATATTACATTGTTTAAAGGTGTGAGCTGGCAAAATTTCAAAAAAGCTTGGCTAAAAGCCCAGAACAGCCTTTTGTTCTCTAAATTATTATATATAAGAAGATAAGATTTAGACCTATGAGCTAGTTTAGTTTATAGCTAATAACAATAAAGGTACTTAGTTTAATTCAACTTAGTTTAATATGAGTATTTAGTTCTTTAATTATTTGTACATTTAAAATAATTAAATTTATAATAAATTCCACTTATGAAAGCTTATAAAATAAAAATAAATTAAAAGAAAGAAAGAAATAAAGAGTTAAACATATAAATTGAATGAAAAACTTTCTTTTACCACTTGAAGTCACTTTTGAGCAATTTTAATTTAAAGTTTTATTTATCCACAGCCATCTGCCCAAACCTATTCTTTGATGTCCTTGGCTCTGCCACCTGCCACCCCAGTGTGGGGCAGCAGTGCACCCCCACCTAGCATTTTCTGCCCCACGGGCAAGCGTGTTCAGATGGGCTCAAACAGCCTGCCCACTGCTTCCAACTATTTTGTCCCCCCACGGGACTTAGCGCTCTACCTGGCATGCGTCCACCCTTCTCACCCCATCCTCTCACCCTCCCTTGCTCTGCCATGCACTATTGCCTTAGAGTGGACTATGGGCATTTGTTCCCATATGCCAATAAGGCAATTATTGACCTAGCCACTGAGGCCTTTGCACCAGCTGGCTTTATAGACTTCCGCCCTTTTAAGGGCTACTTTGACGTTGGGTTCCAATCTGAGGAGGATGCTGAAGCAGCAGCACAAACTTCTCTAATTTATAAAAAAAACCCCATTCCCACAACCTGTACTTGCCTCCCTTCAGATACCACGCTGGTGGTATCCTTTGCAAATCTCCCATCCCACCTTCCACCCCAGGTTTTGTATGACCAGTTGGTTGTGGGGCTCATGGCTTATAGCACTCACCCAACCTCATCTTTGCCATTCTATCTGGTGTGGAATACCTCGCTGGTCCTCAGGCAACAGCCACCATCATACCATACCACCCTACCATAGCCCAACAAATCCCACCCCACGCTAGTGTGGCTGCAGCACCTGATCATTTCTTATGGGCTCAGGTCAATAATGGTAGACAGACTTGTTCCCTCTGCTTTGGCCTCAACCATGCAAAAAGAGTATGCCCTCAGGCCAAGTCCGCTGCTGCAGCTTCTGAGCCCCCCTCTGGAGGTTCAGTATGGGGCACTTTGCTGCCCCCTCCCACCCTCCAATCTCATTCAGTGGGCCCACATAGAAAATCAGCCCCCCCAAAACCTCCAGCCTCACTCTCCTACCTAAATCTACCCCAGCCAATCAGAGCAATACTTGGACCACCATTGGCACCCAAGCAGCTGCCCATTTGCCCAATCCCACCCACCCAAATTCAAATGCCACTATTCCAGTGAACCAAAATCTATGGGATCTATTGGCTGAAACTGACAAATCAGGTAATGTCTTCATTAGTAAGTATACAGGTCAACCTCTCTGCCAAGGCAATTATGGTCGGGCAGAATTTTTTCTTTCTGACTTTGATGAAACCCCTACCCCTCACCATTTTACTCCTCTGCCCAATACAGCCCCCTTCCAAAGTGATCATCAGCTCACCTTAGCTGCGGTAGCCTCTCCTCATTGCCCAAAACTATGCACCACAGTGGCCCAGTCAGTGGCTCAGCTCCAGCATAGCCTGCCCACCCTCTTCTTCCCCCCCAACTTCTCTGAATCTCCCTGCAGTGACATCTCAAAACTATTCAATGATGCTGAAGTTGCTGTTATAAATGTCACAATGATTGCTTCATTCAACCCCTCAGCCAAAATCACCTGCCACAGTATCTCCCTTTTCACCCAACTTCCTGAAGCCCGCAAAGAAGCTGAAGTTCTCCTTGCAGCTTTTGTTGAAACACTTTCCCATCATTATCTTGATGCGGAAGAGGAAAACTCCTACTACGCTGACCTCAACCCCCACTATGCGGATGCCCCAACGCCCTGGCTCTCTGCTCTGATCCAGTACTGTAACCAACATCCCATGATCGAGGTGGGTCTTTCTGAAAACCAACCCTCGACCCCTCCTCACCCTCTGCCATGGTGGGTTAGCAGTTTCTACTTCCCACCTGGTTAGTAGTTTTGTTTTGTTGTTTTGAGTGTTGTGTTCGGTACTGTCCGTCCCCTGGTCGGTGTACCTTGAATAAATTGAACATATAAATTGAATGAAATGAATTAAATAAAAAATATGAATGAAATTTAAAAATTGAATGAAATCAATTAAATTACCACTGCCTCCTGAATTCGATCCTGGTAGGTGAACTTTGGGTAGGGGACGATTTTGACTGTGTTGGCATTACGTTCCAATGCCCTGAACCGAGATAGTGAATAGTAAGGCGGTCCATGGAGTTCCTGGCCTATCAAACGCCGCGCGTGGAGGTTTTCTGGGTTTTATCCTCTTTCCCATTACTACGATTTCCCCACTAATCGGTGCGGTATCGTCCCCAGGTCGGCCCACCTCGAATAAATTTCATTTAACTTAAATTAATTAAATTAATGATAAATTTTGAGCCGGGAATCGAACCTGCAACTCATGCTTAACCTAAGATTAATCTTAAATCATTTATTGTTTTTGGTTAGTTTCGGGTAAGAAATTTGGTAAACTATTCAATTATTCGCTATCCCCAACCACTCGGCCAAATAAATTAAACCAATCAGATCGATGGGATTATACATACATACACACATACTTTTCGATTTTATATATTAGATATATGATTTATACTTTAACTAGAGCAATATATATCAACTGACAAAAATGGCAACATAAATTAAGCTAAAATAATGTAGACTCTAATCTTGACTAATATATAAGCATATACTTTTTATAGGTTCTAAAATTACTGCTTCAATTGCATACTTGCTATTTATAAGCATATGTTGACAATGTTATAGTACTTTGACTATAACAAAAAATTAATTGCAAACAAGAAAAAATAAAGTCAAGCGTTATTTGTGAGTAAAGTGCAAGAGCATTTATGAATTAGTTAAATTACTCATAAAAAAGAAACTTATTTAAAAGTCTATTTATTTTTTTGTTTAGCCAACACAGCAACCTCTTCCAAGAACTTTTTGATCCCAGGAGTGTTCTGAAATCCAATAAAATACTTCAGGGGTTCACCTTTATGAAATGCGTATACAGATGGTACGGACATGATCTTTTTGAAAAGTTAACAAAAGGTAATAAGCATCAATAGAGCATATAATTTATAACTCAAAGCACTAACAAACAAGTATAAAAGTAGGGCTCCTTAAGCTAACAGATCAAGATTTGATATATTCAAAATACATAATTAAGCAAAATTAACACAATTCGTGCCAATAGCCACTAAACTGGTATATTACATTGACTTTAAAAGCTTTGTCTTCAAACATAAATAAAAGGTTTACCTGGTATTTTTTAGTCGCCTCAGGAAAGTCGTCAATATTGACCTTAAAAAGGTCATAACGTTCATCCTCTTTAACTGCTTCTACCAACCTAGGCGCTAGTAATTTACAAGGACCACACCACCTTAGTAATAAAGTTAGCAAACGAAAAGTTACATAATAATCGTTACAAAAACAATAATAATTTCTTACTCAGCATAGAAGTCAACAATAACAGGAAAGTCTGGTGCTTTAATTATGTTCAAGAATTCCGATTCAGACAAAACTGATTTTATGATCCCTCTGCCGCTTGATATCCCTCTTAAAGAAACACCGAAAGAAGATACAGCCGCACTTAAAAGCACCCTAGTATTACCTAAAACTGCATAAAAATATATCAGACTTAGTAACTTTATATATAAAAACTTAAGGAGAACACCCAAAATAATTATTTATGAAACCACAAAATTACTAATTTTAACTAGGTTAAATTTCGGTAAAAACGTGAAAAATAAGCTTTATAGAAAATTAAAGATGCGGAATAGAGCCATAAATTCCTTTTTAGCAAGTTGGGACACGCTTGTAATAAAATACAAGAGATTATTAAAATAAGAAAAGAAATAAACCAGCATCGGATAAAATAGACAAAAGGCATTTTTCGCAATAAGGGAAGAAAAGGTCAAATGTCAATTCTAATATAGGCGCAAAAATTAAAAGCTTTTTAGAAAAGAATCTTAAACACCTAAACAGGTCTAATCTTAAAAGCAAGAGCAAATAACTTGGGTAAAAATATATAAGCTAAGGTTAGCACTAAAGAAGACGATTTGGAAATTCTTTTAAGCAGATTTAAATTTTATTTTCAATAAATCAGACCCTAAATGAATGTGCCGATATTCAGTTAAATTCTAATAGCATAAGGGTAAGGGCTTTAAGCAATACATAAATAATCTAAAAGTAGCTGAATTTGGTGCGAAATTAGATCTAAGAATACTGACTAAGAAAACAATCACAAACAAAAATAATAAACTCAAAGTTTATCTTACCATTTGCATAATTTCTAGATAATGGCTTGTAAAAAATACGAGATTTTGTAATCATGATTAAATGAAAGTATTCAAAATAAGCTTCAAAGCCTTTTTAAAATTTTATAAATAGTGTTCTCTTTATGAGAGTTAAATCCAAACATCTAGTTGTAAATAGTAATGTCCGATTATTGTTGGCCATTTTCGGTAGATAGCTGATTTCTAATACAGTCGTAAAAATCGGGGATTGTCGATAATTCACGGGTGCGTAGGGGGTGTTTCTCGAGTATCTATCGAACACGGCGACAACGGTCCTTGGCTGATAGAGGAATGTGCTACCTTACATAAGTAGGTGTAGGCAGTAGAATCTAAAAACTAAAATCAATGTAACCATATTTAAATATTCGAGGTGGGTCGATCTTGGGACAAATATATCCCCCGAGAATTTTTCTAGCCAGTACAGGTTTTGAACTCAAAACCTGCACTAGGGATGGAAGCAGTTTTACCTGCCAGGCTAACCACCCTTTCAATGTAACCGTATTTAATCTACTTAAAACACATTCACTCACTGACTGACTGACATTTGAAACCTTCGAGTCAGATAAGTTTAATCTATTTGGGTGAGTGGGTGAGAATTGGCAAATAAGATCGAATCTGAAACTATCGAGTATGATATGTTCAATCTATTTAAGTGAGTTAGTGAGAATTGGTGAATATTATCTAATAATTCACCAAATTGCTCACCTGAAACTCAACAAAAATCAGTATTCGAATTTAAGTAGATTAAGTAGTTAGGATAATCAGCTCACCAGCCACGAGGGCAACACCGGAGCTGTTAGTCCGAGTGGCTTGAGAGTAGTGCTGGCACAGCCTATAGGCTACAATATGAGCTTATCATTTAATAAATTAAATACCGTAGCGAAGCACGGGTACCTGGATGTTAGGTTTATATATTTTAAAAACCTGCCTAATTTTGTTCATCTAATTAATAAAGTGCTTTTGGCAGGTTAAGTAGAACTTGATTTATTAGTCTGGAAGGCATGTTACGTACTCAATAAGTTTAAGTATAGAGATGTTTCGTGCAGCAGTTTGGTATTATTTGATTGATTCGATAGGTTTATTTTGTTTGGCCGAGTGGCTGATGGTTTTTGTTAGAAACGATAGGGCAGTTTAGTTTTGTGGGGTGATTAGTTATTGGTTGTTTTGATAATTTCAGTTAGGTTTACCTGAGTGGTTGGTGGTTTTTGGTTGATTCGATTGAGCAATTAGATTTGGTTGAGTGATTTAGTTTATCTATAATATAAAACTTAAATTGAATTGAAAACCTGAAATTTTATAACATCGTAGCGAAGCACGGGTAAATCGGCTAGTAATGAATAATTTAGCTTGTATTTAAAGCAGATTTTATACTTGTTCTCTGCAAATTTTCAAGCTTATAATATTAAACCTAGTAAAAATGGTATAAAAAAAGAGCAAAGCATTCAAACAGCGCAATCATTGAATTCCATGGCCATTTAACTCATTGACATTCCCCCTATTTATTATGTATATTGGTAAATTTGAATTTATTACCATTAGTAGTGAAAAGAAACAGTACTCTTTCTTTGAGTACTTCCAAATTGTGCTTTATAGAAAGACTTTAATGGCTTGAAAGAAACCTTAGAGTAAAGGTGATTTTCAACTAAAAATTCTATTACTTGTTTTAATATATAAAAATTAGATCTCTTAGTGAAAACTTAAAAATTTAAGCTGTTGCCATAATTGGCCCTCATCGAGTACATATGGTCTTCGAAGTTTATTTTAATATTAGAACTCCAAAGTCATCATCTGAAAAAAGTTTCTATAGTTACTTTCCAGAAGTTTAAATTAAAACTCACATCACATATCAATCCCAAGAGATAATTTAATAGGCTAATGGGATAATAGTAAGGTGTTTGTGCTATTAGGGGTTGTTAGTTATGCTTTATTCCATTAAAGATTAGAGTCGGATTTAGACACTTATTATTTTGTACTAAAAATTATAAAATATGGCTAATAACAAGATGTCAGAGATTAAGTTATCTTTTTCATTTTTAAATTACAAATTTGAGACCCCTTGTTGGTAATTATAGTTTACAGTATCTGCATAATGTAAATGCATATCTTCACTATAAATTATCTGTAGTTATTGCATCAGCTTATAAAACTGCTTTGGCTAATAGCCATCTTGTGAATATTCTGAGATGACTATCAGCAAATATACCAAAGAACCATCCAAAATACTAGAAATTAAAACAATAACCTGTTTGAGTGACACCCTCCAGAATCAGGCCTTCAGGAATCAGATGAATTGTTACTTAATAGGTTCCTGCCTTTAAATGGGCAAGGATTAATAAAAGGGGTTCAAGAATTGCCACCTGATGCAATCCCATCCCAGTATCCAAGATTTAAATTCCAAAGCCCTAGAACAAAGGGAATATGATAATCCAAAAGCCACTCAAAAAAGATGACAATGGATTGACCTTCTTATTGAAAGAGGTTTGAAGATTGTGAACCAGGAGAACCTAGGTGCCCTATCCAACAAAGGAACCAACCCATCTTATAAGTATTGAGAACTTTTTACTAATATAAGATTTTATATTTACTCCTATCAGTTTATATCTATCATATCTCCCTTTTCATAGTTATGCAAAAATATCATAGCAAATGATAGTTGCTGATATATCGGACCCTGAAGTAGTTTTAATGAATTTACATTGCCTCTCTACAGCCATTCCGCTTTTCAGTGCCATCTTGAAGAAATTAAAGACCTTCATTCGTTACTACTCTAGATGACTGATAATTTTTAAAATTTGGCTTTTTCCCTGCAAAAAAGATGAAGTATGGTGCTCACTACAAGGAGCCCTAAGTTGTAACTAGTAAAGTATCAATCAAAAACCATGGAAGATAACTCTTTTAATGAATACCCTCCCAAAAATGGGGAGAGGAACATTACTCAATGCAATTAGTATTTCTCAAATCAAGGTGCAATTTTTGCAATAAGAAGCATACAATTCTGAGCTACCTGTGAATTCAATCACCATGCAAGATCATAGTCAGTTATTTCTCTAAGCTGATAAAATAGCCAACGCCATTTACCAACGCTTAGATGAAATCTGTTTCACTGAGAGTTAATACAGTTGTTCATGAGCTACCACTGTCCCATAGTATATGTGAAAGCTCTAAAGTTCAGCTACTTTTGCAAGCAATGAGCTGGTCATTGGGGTAGAACCTTATCTACACCAGTTTGTACATCTTCCCTTCATAATCCCCTCCAGATAATAGGGCTACACCAACAAGGTGTGTTACCCCAGCTAGTATTGATACAGGGCCTTAATTTTAATCATCAAAAAATTTACAAGGCCACTTTTACTTAAGTTGGATAATTGTGAAGTTACTAAGGATAACCGTTACCTTATCAACAATGTATTGAATCAAATTGCCTTGCTGGACTCTAAAATTTCTGGCTACTTGGAGACCCACCTCACTCAATGTTTTCAAAATGTGGTATCCAGAGTATGAAGTTATATAAAGCACGCCTCATTTGAAGCTGACTGTAATAAACAAGATTTCCAAGACCTTACTCATCATTTAACAATGATGCAAACCTGAGCCAAAAGAGATTCACCTCAAGAGTTCAGTAGAACAGATTGCACTGAAAGTTCAAAACGTTTATCTAAAATATCACAAAAAGGCATTTCAAATCTTACCAAGTTTGGGCATTATAAAAATATTGCCTAAAAAACAATAAATAACACAAAGTACCCAACAGGTCAAGGTGCAGTGGGTGTTTAATATGCCACCAGACTTTGCCACCTAGAGAGCTTCACAGTGCTGCGCTCAAATGGTGTATACTGACACTAACTTAATGCAAGGTGAGGTATGGAAGGCAATAATACCATGCCTGCTTCATCTGATCTGTGCCTTCCATCTAAATGGGCTAATGCCCTTGAGGTGGCCAAAGGTCCAAAAAGGAAAGAGATTAGGCTTTTACAGGCTCTGGTTGCATCAGTTTATACTGTCATAACATCTATATTAAAAATGCAAAAAATGCCCATGCAGCATTCCAGAACTTAGGCTTTTCCTTCTTCCACTAACCACACAATATTGATAAATTTAAATTAATAAATTAAAAATGTGACTCCAAGTGGGGGTCTAGACATATGCAAAATGAACTTTTTCTGAGCAAACAACGAGAATTTCAGGTGAGTAAAGGAGAAACCAATCCTCTACTGATAAAAGGTAGCCCAGCAAGAGCTACACAAATTAATCATGAATCAGGCGTTGAAAAAGTCTAACAAATGATGGTGTACCAGCAACTGTTAGCTTATGGATCAAGGGAACCTAAGTTTATGAAAATACGCCAGAATATATATTATTCAAAAAAATCCCATATCAAATCAACTCAATAATTAAGTCATGTTAGAGAAGTAAATTGTAACCATCGGTGTATGAGATTTTTAAGTTTCAACCTTAGGAAATACCTACAATTGCCAATTGTTACACTGCCACCCAGACCCAGGCTTTAAAATTAGCATTAATGTGATATTTAAGTCAAGTAGAAGCATCTTTTGACCAATTTCAGTGCAGGACTGCCGCCATTACTGAAGGACTTGAAGGGCCACAATTGCCACAGGGTCCCGCCAGAACTGATAGTCCTGAGGGGCCCTAAGGCCCCAAAGGTCCAAGAGGATTCAGAGATCCTGAGGGAACTGAAGGGCGACCAGGTTCAAGTGGGCCACTTTCCCCTGAATTGAATGCCCTAACTGAATATCCTATGCAAGATGAGATTCTTGAAAAGATTATAACCTTTCAAACAAATTGAGAAAATTGCATGAAGATTTTGAACATTCTTATAGTAGCCCAATCATTCCTACTGTTACCTTGGGAGAATTAAACTTCAAATTGGAGAATGTGAAAAGTTTTATGAGATTTACTAAGAAATGGTTTAAAGATAGAGCGGACTATGCTAATCTGGAGGCTTATATCTGCCATTGTGGGTCTGAGGTTCTAAGCCTAAAAGCTCAAAAAAACTAGAAAGCCTATGCAAATGCTCCCACCTGATGCTAGAATAAATTACAGGATCACTTGGAAAAGATACAAAGACAAATAGACCAATAAGTCACTAGAGGATATACAGATCAACGTCTACCAACCCTAATTGCATCATCAAACCTGGTACTAATTAATTCTCTGCACCATTAGTCTCCCTTTTTAAAAACAACTTCAAGGAAAAATTTGTTCCCAGTCAAGAGAGCATTGCCTCATTATAAAATGCATATGAGATTTCTATATAAGAAGCTACTAATTACCAAGTAGTGAAGCATATTGCCTACTGCCTTTCATGAGGAAGTCTGAGTAATTAAGATCCCACACCTATATGAATAAAAAACCTAGTCTCATGTTAAGACTGTCTTTTACAAGATTTTAGCAGGTACCAGACCATCTTAAAGCAAAAGCAAGCCTTTATGTCTATTCTCAGCTTTTCAGTAATTGAAAGCCAAATCTAATTTAATTAGGATTTGGAGATGCCTAAGTTGGACAACTCAGGTTGGAATATAGGTATTCAAAGATTCTAACTTCCTCCAGGATGGCACTTGATAAATGAGTGGTTTCTGAGAGGCGATAATTTTAAAATCTGAGGACTATTCCTTAGTTGTTAAAGACTGATAGTTCCCCAAAGTTAACTGCACAGGTTTGGTATGTGCAAAATTCACATTGTTTGATAGTAGTTTTTATTTGATTGATAATACTATGATGACTATTATCCATAGTTCAATAAATAAACTAATATGGTCCAACGCTAGACCTGCAATTATCCACGAAATACTGCTGATGTCTACTTTAGGGACTTCTTCCCTTATCTGCCTAACTTAATCCACTCTCAAATTCAGAGGTTCATGGCCTTTCTTCTCATCATGCTGAGTCAGCGGAGATTCCCATCTAAGTTCAGCTTCTCTTCTAGGATCCTTGATCCTTACTATTATACAACAAAAAAGTCCTCAATTATTGTATACATTAACAACAATTTCTATAAGATGAATAGAAATTAGGTTCCTAAATGGAAGAACTCTTTTCTTTCAATAGGATAAATCCTTTTCTAAATGATGAAAGCTTTTTTTGAAATCTTTTTTATTTATGTGAATTGATAGGGAATTTATAGAGGGAATTTGGCGCCCAACTCCTTGGTTGGCTCCTCAGCCATGAAACGGCAGCTGTTGCCATTGAACTTCCCTTTGATGTCTCATCAGCAATGGTCTTCTCCATCTTATTAGGATTCCTCTGTCAGACATCCTAGAGACCTAAAACAGAAAGATTTAGAAAGCGTGTCCCTAACGTTTCCCATTCAATCACAAAGAAACAACTATTTGGCTACCAACCTGCTTAGGTAATGGGATTCTTTAACCATTATTGCAGGTTTTGAACCAACTGATCAATTCACTAGTTTCAGGTGGCATCAATCGCCTCACAACTCTTACTTAAATTCCCAATTGATCAGTGATGAAACCCAACTTATCCCAGCTGGTACACCTTGGAGTTATCAATGATCAACTATCAGATGCCCCCATTTCATCGGCAACCCTGCCCAACGAGATCTTAATTATTCACCCAAATTGATCCCTATGAATCTGAACCTGAAAATTTAACTAAAATTTTCCAGACATTATTAACCTGAAAGCAGGGTCAACTAATATCCAATTCACTTGCTAACAGAAATTATTTCCTAGCAATACACAGTCAACATAAACAGCTGGAAAGGTGGGCAGAAATTCCAACAAATCCCCCTCTTTCCTAGATTTTCAGTGAGAGTAGGATCAGGACAGGAGAATGCCACTTCAGACCAGGTTGAATATTTCTTGGTTTCTAGTGGAGCACAGACAATCTACACTCAACACTTCTTAGAACAACCTTTGGTATGTGGTTCTTTTTCCTTTTCTTCCTTACTACCATCTCTTCAGAGTATGATCCTCACAACCCACTGTCATGCCAGGATAATTAATTTACTTGTGACAATTCTGGTCCCAGAAAGCCAGTTTTTCCCTGGTCTTGGCATATGACCCATTGTGATATTCATGATCTTGGTTTGGCGTCCTTGATTTCCTGATCTATTCCTCATCCTTGACAGGAGGTTTTTACCATCAATGTTTGTCTCACAAAAAAAATTAAGTGTGCTTATCTTTATTCACTATTGTTATTTTCTCTTAATAACTTTTTTGCTCATATCATCCTTACATTTTCTTATCTGAAAAGCTTATCTCATTAATTTTCGAGATTAATTTCTCTGAAATTAGAGCTTAAATAATTTCAGAGTGAATAATGCCAACTGTTATAAAAAGTCCAACATCCTCCCTCTTGTCCAGCTCATATGTTGAATTTGGATTCTTGGTACCAGCAATATCTCAACAGTTTATATGCTAAAGATGCTCAGCTCTTCCAATTGATGAGTCATTCTGCGCAAAGAAATCTCTTCCTATGATCCCCCTAGGACCCATATTCCTCGTTATGCATATGTAGGCAGTCCTTCCATAGAATTACTGAAATGGTATCCAACTCTGACAAAACCAGAGTAGCAACTGTCTTGAACGACACATAGCTAATTCTCCCTCTGTCATCAATTCCCAAATTGGACTTTGATACTCTCTTCAAATTGGCTCTTTTTGTGGATACTCCTACTATTATCATCAAACCTCCTGAAGCAATGCTATCCAATATTGATTAATTGTTTTGTGACAGACTGACTTGCTCCCTGAGTTCCTTTTTTTGACTCAGCCATTTTTATAAACCAGCTGTTCTTTCACCCAAATTGACAATTGAAAATCGTAAACATTTTGAGCTCCTCTACACAGAATTGAGGACCTGAGTAACCAAGGCTATGACCATAGCTCTGAACCCCTCCATTTTTGAAAACATTATATATTGAGATGTTGCAGCCTATGACCTTTGTTTTGAAGGCCAAGCTCTTAGAAGTTGGGCCACAAAGCTTCCAGCCTCCCCCAAATTTCATCGCTCATTCTGTTTTCAAATCCAAAAAACTTTTAGTCATCATCTTCAGAAAGCCATCCGCTCCTTGCATGATTATCTCATATCTGGTGCTTCCCATTGGTACCTCCCTTATGACTCTGATTAGAGGCATGATTTGGCAACAACACTTAGTATCCCTTGCTCAATGCTGGCTCACATGTCCAACATTCTTGACAAAGCTGTCAGCAAGTGCTCAGGACCAATATTCCAGCTCCAGTGCCACATTGGGACTACTTGGTGTTATTTTCTGACTGCCTCTTCTTGTTCTGTTGCTTCCTTCCCCAATCTTGGTATTGCAATTTATCAATTACCAATACCTCTATTTCTATTCCCCTCGTTGCATTCTCTCAGAAATCAGCCTTCACTCAACAAACTTAGCTTTGAGTAGGTCTAGCATTACTAGCATCCTATCTTAAATATATTTTGATATTTCATTTACTTCTACTGTTATACATCCTCACTCCCAAGAGGTGACATAGGTGGAATCATCCCCCAAGTTGAGGATAACCAATAAAAATATAAAATTATGTAATTTTTATGTTCGTTTCTTAATTTTTTTTATATTATTTTATAAATCTTTTATTTTATTTTCTTCTTTTTATATGGGGCATGACCTTCACTTGGTTCAGCAGTCCATATTTTTTTATTCCCCCAAACTGGTTCCTAGGTATACTCTGAACTACCAGTTTTCATGGTTCAGAGGTCTTATTTTTAAGACCAAACCATTCATTTTGGTTCAGCGGTCCTTTTCTAGGACTTAACCAAAAAATGTCAGGACATAACCATCTCAATGGTTCAGCGGTCTTTTGGGAACACTATTATTTTTTTCTTGGATTCACTGCTTTAGATATTTAGCATTGACTAGATTAACAATCCTTTCATCTAAGAGGTTTTTGATGGAATATGCATCCATCACCATCTTGGCAATAATCTCAAATGGACCCAACAAGAGCGCATCCAGATTGTTCCTTCTTCTGAAGCCATGTATATTACAATAGGCTACTTATCACCTATTTGTTATTTGGATAATTCCTCTCAGCTCTTATCATCCGTCGTTTTGGGCTTTATGTTCTTCTTTAAGGTTGTACTAATTGCTTGCAATTGCATTTTGGTTAGGGTATTCAAAAGTTGGAGAAAGTACTTCTAGGCACTCATCCCAAATGTTGGTTCACCACCAAATATAAGTTTGGCAGTAATGCAGACTTCCTTCCTAACAACAATTCAAACGGCGTTTTTCCCATTGTCATATAGTGACTAATATTATATGCAAATTTCACCACATTGAGGTATGTTCCCCATACAAAAGTTCTTCCGGTGACCGGCTTCCTCAACGTCACAGCCAACTTTTCATTTGATCGTTCTACCACTCCAACTGTTTCCAGCTACTAAGATACTGACAAGACTCCTTGGATTCCCATTATCTCGTTCAAATTTGGGATCATGTGGGACATGAAATTCATTCCATTATCACTTAATAAGAATTACAGTAATCTATGGCAGTATACAACCTGATCCAAGATAAACCATGCGGTACTTATAGCATCCACTTTTCCAGGGCCTACATCTTGACCCATCTGGTCAGATGGTTGATTGCAAATATGATATATCTGACTCCACCTGTGCTCATGGTCAGTGTTCCCATCATATCAATGAACAGTATATGCCAAGCAAATCCAGGGTGGACCAGTTGATACCCAGTTGTGTTATTGTGGGTTTGTGCAACTGGCACTCCACACAGCAAGCCAGATAATTTGCCACATTATCTTTGATAGACTCAAAGTAATAGTATTAGCAAATGTTGTTGGTCATCTTCCTCAGGCCTCCATGCCTGACAGCCTTATGCGTGGCTTGGAAAAGTGCCGCTCATTCTGATAGTCTTGGGAATAATAGTTGGTTTCCATCAGTCATCTTAAACACTTGTCCATCCTTGGTCTCAGTGTTTTCAATCGCTTTATGAAGCACACCTTGGATGTTTCAGGGCTTGTTCCCAAATTCTACATTGACCATTCTCTGGAGCAGCTCATCAGCTTGCTGGTATACCCTTGGACCATTGGTAACCTTGATGCACTTTCCGCTTCTGGTGCAAAGCTCCTGCTTGGTGAACTATCTCATAGCCATAAACCTGAAGCTCTAATGCACATCAGGCCAGATGTCCTTCTGTTTCTATTAGGTTATACATCCATTGCAGGGAAGTGTGGTCCGTCACCACTTTAAAGTGCATACTGTGAATATACACCCAAAACTGTTTATAAGCGTAACTCACCACAGGGCGTTCACGCTCAGTAATGATGAAATTACGTTCTGCTGCTGATAATGTCCGGCTCACATAAGCTACCAGATGATTGTCCCTGAGCTCATCTACTTGACTAGGATGGTTCTGATCACCATTAATGAAGCACTGATCTGGACTATAGATTCTTGATTGAAATTCGGATATTCCAATAATGGATAGTCTATCAGATACTGGCATACTCATCAAAAGAACTCTAAATCTTCATTCCAAAAATCCTTTCTTTGGATTCTTCAAAAAATTAAAGAGACTCAACGATTCTTGCAAAATACCATATAAAATTTTAGTAGTATCCAACCGTTCCAAGGAACACTTGGATATCTTGGACACTTCTCAGGATGGCCATCCGCTCTATGGCCTCAATCTTCTGGGTTTGCAGCTGCAGTCCACTTGAGTTGATCATGAACCCCAGATATTCTAGCTCTTTTTTATAAAGAAGTGGCACTTCCTCAGCTTAATCTTCAGGTTAGCTGCAGACAGTCTCTTGTAAACTTTTTCCTAGTGTAAATGTTCAGTAAATGTCCTACTGGACACATTTATATCGTCCTAGTACACCAGAACGCATGATGACTTCAAGTCGTTTAATATGGCGTCCATGGCCCTCTGGAACGTTGCAGCTGCATTGCATAGACCTTGTGGCATCCAAGTTGATTGGTATGGCCCCTGCGCGGTTATGATTGCGCATTTATCCTGATCTTCACTTGGCAAATCAATTTGTTTTGATTTAATTTATTTGAGGTATGCTGACCAGGGGACGGACAGTATTGAACACAACACTCAAATTGACAAAACAAAACTACTAACCAGGTGGGAAGAAGAAACTGCTAACCCACCTTGGCAGAGGGTGAGGAGGGGTCGAGGGTTGGTTTTCAGAAAGACCCACCTCAATCAAGGGATGTTTATTTCAGTACCAGATCAGAGCAGAGAGCCAGGGCGTTGGGGCATCCACATAGTGGGGGTTGAGGTCAGCGTAGTAGGAGTTTTCCTCTTCCGCATCATGATAATGATGGGAAAGTGTTTCAACAAAAGCTGCGAGGAGAACTTCAGCTTCTTTGCGGGCTTCAGGAAGTTGGGTGAAAAGGGAGATACCGTGGTGGGTGATTTTGGCTGAGGGGTTGAATGAAGCAATCGTTGTGACATTTATAACAGCAACTTCAGCATCATTGAATAGTTTTGAGATGTCACTGCAGGGAGATTCAGGGAAGTCGGGGGGGGGAAGAAGAGGGTGGGCAGGCCATGCTGGAGCTGAGCCACTGACTGGGCCACCGCGGTGCGTAGTTTTGGGCATTGAGGAGAGGCCACCGCAGCTAAGGCGAGCTGGTAATCACTTTGGAAGGGGGCTGTATTGGGCAGAGGAGCGAAATGGCGAGGGGTAGGGGTTTCAGCAAAGTCAGGAAGGAAAAATTCTGCCTGATCATAATCGCCTTGGCAGAGAGGTTGACCTGTATGCTTACTAATGAGGACATTACCTGATTCGTCAGTTTCAGCTAATAGATCCCATGGATTTTGGTTCACTGGAATAGTGGCGTTTGAATTTGGGTGGGATTGGGAGAATGGGCAGCTGCTTGGGTGCCAATGGTGGTCCAAGCATTGCTCTGATTGGCTGGGGTAGATTTAGGTGGGAGAGTGAGGCTGGAGTTTTGGGGGGGGCTGATTTTCCATGTGGGCCCACTGAATGAGATTGGAGGGTGGGAGGGGGCAGCAAAGCGCCCCATACTGAACCTCCAGAAGGAGGCTCAGAAGCTGCATCAGCGGACTTGGCCTGAGGGCACGCTCTTTCTTGCATGGTCAAGGCCAAAGCAGAGGGAACAAGTCTGCCTACCATTATCGACCTGAGCCCATAAGAAATGATCAGGCGCTGCAGCCACATTAGCGCGGGGTGGGATTTGTTGGGCTATGGTAGGGTGGTGTGGAATGATGGTGGCTGTTGCCCAAGGAGCAGCAAGGCACTCCGCATCAGATGGAATGGCAAAGATGAGGTTGGACTGAGTGCCATAAGCCATGAGCCCCGCGACCAACTGGTCATACAAAACCTGGGGTGGAAGGTGGGATGGGAGATTTGCAAAGGATACCACCAGCGTGGTATCTGAAGGGAGGCAAGTACAGGTTGTGGGAATGGGGTTTTTTTTATAAATTAGAGGAGTTTGTGCTGCTGCTTCAGCATCCTCCTCAGATTGGAACCCAACGTCAAAGTAGCCCTTAAAAGGGCGGAAGTCTATAAAACCAGCTGGCGCAAAGGCCGCAGTGGCTAGCTCAATAATTGCCTTATTGGCATATGGGAACAAACGCCCATAGTCCACTCTGAGGCAATAGCGAATGGCAGAGCGAGGGAGGGCGAGAGGATGGAGGCGAGAATGGTGGACGCGCGCCAGGTGGAGCGCTAAGTCCCGTGGGGGGACAAAACGGTTGGAAGCAGTGGGCGGGCTGTTTGAGCCCATCCAAACGCGCTTGCCTGTGGGGCGGAAAACGCTAGGTGGGGGTGCACTGCTGCCCCACTGGGGTGGCAGGCGGCGGAGCCAAGGACATCAAAGAATGGATTTGGGCAGACGGCTGTGGATAAATAAAACTTTAAATTTAAACTCACTTAAAAGTGACTTTGAGCGGTAAAAGAAAAGGCAAATCAATTTGTTATTACATCAATATCAGATCCATTGTGGAGAAATACTTTGCTTCTCCCAATCTATCTAATGCATTGTTGATTTGTGGTAGTGGATACAAATCCTTCTTCGTTATTTTTTTAGCACCTGATAATCAATCACCACCCAATTAGAGCCATCCTTCTTATTTGCAATTAGGATAGGGCTTGCCCAGGGACTCAACAGCAGAACTACAAGCCCATGCTTCACTAGTTTGCTGATCTCTTATTCCACTACCAACCCAGCAGGCTTTGACCATTGGATCAGTTTCATTCTTATTGGCAAATTTTTCCCCAGTGTTGATTTTATGGATGACATTCCTCACACATCCCAAATTGTGATCGTCCTAGGCGAGGATTTCCAAATACTTTTCAAATAGTTTGGGCACCTCTTCCTGCTGTCTTTCCATCATATCAGCGAGTTGCTCTCAATTGATCAATAAATTGATACTCTCAGTCACCCCTGCTGACAATCCCATCTCTTTTAGGGTTCCAAAATCGCGGAATCTTCTCAATTTGGTCATCGGGATCAGGTGGACAAATGCAATGATCTGATTTCTTCTTGATCTTCACCAGTTTTCTCACTAAATTTTCCAGGAGAACTCAAATTTCTTATGAGCTGGCATAACTATTCCAGGAGTCACTCATGGCTCTACTATAGACTTCTTCCAGGGGCTACCAACCTCTCCATATAACAGCTCAGGTATCTCCAATGTCAATCCAGTATTGACTATGATCTGTGATTTAAGAAGTATGGTCCTCAAATTCTTGATTTGTAGCGTAATTCTTCAACTTTCCAGGATTTCTGTTGGCATCTCTCTTCAATTTTGCCCAATCAATTGGTAGCAAATCAGGATAATGCCATCATTGTAGATTAAATTGAGAAATTAACACTCCTTGTCAGTACAGTTCCTCACTCTCTGATATAATAGAGGTAGTGTCTGACCCAATATGGTCAACGTATTATCCTCAAAGTTACATTCAACTCCATATTTTCTTAGAAACTCAGTACTAATCATAATAGCGTAGCTTTGGTCGACCAAAACTAATGGTAGGGTATATACCACTAAAGATTCAAATCTGAGTGATAAAGCACTATACGCTCCACAGGAGATGGTTGTATTTGTCCTGGCGGTCCCATATTCTTTATTATGCTCCAAATCAGGCGAAATTCTCATCTTATTCACCAGCTTGGTTGAGACAATATTGATAGCCGCTCCAATGTCAATTATCACTCGCACCTGTACTCAATTGACCAGTATATCAATATATGTGCACTCAGAATATTGTAAAATCATGTTTACTGACTGTATAGTGGCGTTATACACCAAATAGAGGGTGTGAATAGTTTGTGACAATAGATCAGGAAATAATTAATTAATCACACTTAAGAGGATATACAGATTTGCCTCATTTAATTTTACCTTGGCCAGATCTTCCAGATTCTCTGAGGATCAAATCTTGTCTGCTAGTTGTTGCACATATGGTCAAGAAACCTCCTTGATTATTTTGGGGTCAATCCCTTTCACTCCAGATCTGGTTACCGCATTGACATCCAAATTGATCACTTGGTAAAGTTGGTCCTGCACAATATCATCAACTAACAGATCACTGATGTCAATTTCTCATTTAAGCTATCAGGGGTAACGGTTTAACAACAGCTCTAAACTGTTCCTCATCTATGATGCGGGCCCTTTTCCTGACTCATGTGCGGGTTTGGCTTCTCTTGCCTGGACTACATTAATCTGCTCCTTTGGCTTTTTGCTATAGCATTGAGATGTGAAGTGTCCCTTCCATCTGCACTTATGACTGCACTATCTTTCTTGTCTTTCCGCTTGAACTCATTGGGCTTGTTTCCTGGCATGGTATAATTGCAAGACTCCTTATAGCTCTCAGTCACCTTCATAGAAATCGAATTTTGACTGGACTCAGCCTTAAGCTTTGATTAGGGGCCTTAAATGTGGCTCCTAATACCTTTAAAAGATCTACCATTTGCAAGGTGGTAATTTTGGTTGATTACATGGTATAAATCATTCAATGTAAATTGTGATAGAGCCAAAGGGCTGCTTGTAACATAATCCACACGTCAAAATTGTCCAGATTTTTTGCTCTGACCAAAATCTGTGATTCTTTTTAGAATCAGATGGCAAAATTTGCTAAGGACTCATCCTTCTGGAATTAATACCATAATTTTCTGTTTGCATTTTGACATACACGTGGGACTTCCAAATTCTTTCATTATGGCTGCCTTGACCTCCAAATAAGACCAGCTGTTCCCCTCTAGATTAGGTAACACCAAGCTTATACAGTTGGTGTCCAAACAGTTCATCACTGACAAAGCTTTTTGGCGATTGCTATACCTGAACCTAGTCATGTTGAACAATTGGAAGAGCGCAGGGGCGTTATCTCAATGGAATGTGGGTAGTTTTGGCGTAGGTCTAAATTCTTGTCAGATTTTTGTGGTTGACAATGAAATAAACTCTTCAACAACCAACAAATTAGGCAGATTAACCTTCCAAAACTTCGTCTGATTACTCTAATTCTCAACTTATTCAATTATCCACTTGACTTCTTAGGCTGAATATCTCAAAATTATTTTATCTAAGTATCCACTTGACATCTTGGGTCAAATATCAACATCAATTTAATTTGATTATTTTCTTGACAGCTCAGGCCAAAAATATTTCACATAAATTAGGCCAATTATAAATTCAAAAACCTCGGCATTTGGTCCTGATTAATTGAAAGTAATATCTACCTTCTTAAGAAATCATCTGTGGGTTGATCCTGAAAGTAACCTTTTAAAATCCCATGGACAAATAGTATAATAATAATAAAATCATAATGTTTTAACCAATTTCTCGCCCTATGGCAAATTTTATATGTCAAACCTTGTAATTAGCATGATAGCACTTGCACATGAACAGCTCAAATGGGAGTACCTAGTGCTATTGAGAGAGGCCTGCCAACGTCCTGATTAGGTGTAAGTCATTTAATTGAAATTAATGCCAAATTTTCAGGAAATTCTATTTCATCAGCTGTATAACTAAACTCAAATTTGGCTGATCCTAGGACAATTCTGCTCATTTGTATTGCAATTTTTGCCCCATAATTCTTCCCAAATATGAGAGCATTTTTCCACCAATAGTCCTAGCAATAGGTTATAATTCTATCAGTTCAAGGGCCAAACTGAGGGAAAATGATTTATCTGCGGAAATTGCATGTTTAATATGTGGTCAGGAGATGGACTAGAGCTATAAATACTGGTGCCTGGTCTAATGAATTAGCATCAAGTAATATTATTTAATAAAAGATATATTTTATAAATTCTCTTTATCTAGCTTTTCATCAAGGTCCTATCTTAAAAGAATGTCAATAAGCTGTTATATTAAAAATCTCAGCTTGTACCTTTGCCTGCCTCAGTAGAAGTTCCCAAATACATAAAGAAATCTAAGCCCAAGATTGACCTGAAGAGTTGGATCTAATTGATCAATCCTAGTGAGCTTCCAAATGGTCAAAGTACCATAAGACACAGGCTAAATTGAGGATCTTTCAGCCAAACTTCAACCCAATTAGACGTGCAGAATCTATTTCATCAAGCATGCAATCCTTAGAATTTAACAACATTTCCAGAGTTTCTCTAGTCACCACTATTAACTCAGCAACTCAATTGACTTAAGGAGTGATTTTGAGGGGCATCTACAAAATGGCTGTGAATGCAATTAGCATATTTCTAGGAATTGTCAAATTCCCAACTAGAGTTCTTGGGGTCCTTTCTTTGGTGTCAGTCACTGCATAGGGTTCACACTTGCATTTATGAGTCTTCAATTCTTCTATTTTCTCCACTAGACGTTCTATATCTGAGCTTAGTGAATGCAAACATTTTCAATTTGCTTTGCATTCAGTTTTCAAGAATAAAACTCCTTGAACTAGATCTCCTTCTTTCTTCTTTAATGACATTACTTTCCCTAGCAATTCATTGCCAAAATTGGAAACATCTTCTGATCCTTCCTCAATCTTAATGACTCTCTCCTCCAAGGCAGCAAATTCTCTGTGATTGGTTGAAATCAAGGATTTCTTTTTGACAGTTGCCAATCTCATTAAGGTTTTCTTAACTCGTCCTTATATGAAATCTTATACTGGCGTATTTTACTTAACTACCCCCTGTAGTGAGCACCAATTTTTAGAATATGGGAATTTTTCAACGATGTTTGTTAAAAAATAGCTCCCAAAAGTTATTGCACAGGTTTGGTATGTTTACAATTTACGTTATTTGATAGTAGTTGATATTTGATTGATAATACTATGATGGCTATTATCCATAGTTGAGTATATACACATGATATGATCCAACGCTAGACCTGTAATTATTCGCGAAATACTGGTGATGTCTACTATAGGGACTTCTTCCCTTATCTGCCTAACTTTATCCACTCTTAAATTCAGAGGTTCATGGCCTTTCTTCTTGTCATGCTGAGTCAGTGGAGATTCCTGTCTAAGTTCATCCTCTCTTCTAGGATCCTAGATTCTACTATTATACAACAAAAGAGTCCTCAATTATTGTATACAACAACAATAAATTACTGAAGATGAATAGAACTTAGGTTTCAAATGGAAAATCTCATTTTTTTCAATAGGATGAATCCTTTTCTAAATGATGAAAGCTTTTTTTGAAATCTTTTTTATTTATGTAAATTGATAGGGAATTTATAGAGGGAATTTGGCGCCCAACTCCTTGGTTGGCTCCTCAGCCATGAAACGGCAGCTGTTGCCATTGAACTTCCCTTTGATGTCTCATCAGCAATGGTCTTCTCCATCTGGTTAGGATTCCTCTGTCAGACATCCTAGAGACCTAAAACAGAAAGATTCAGAAAGCGTGTCCCTAACGTTTCCCATTCAATCACAGAAAACCAACTATATTTGGCTACCAACCTGCTTAGGTAATGAGATTCTTTAACCATTATTGCAGGTTTTGAACCAACTGATCAATTTACTAGTTTCAGGTGGCATCAATTGCCTCACAACTGCTACTTAAATTGCCAATTGGTCAGTGATGAAACCCAACTTATCCTAGCCGATACACTTTAGAGTTATCAATGCTCAACTATCAGATGCCCCCATTTCATTGGCAACCCTGCCCAAGGAGATCTTAATCATTCACCTAGATTGATTCCTATGAATTTGAACCTGGTGAGTTAAATAAATTCCCCCAGACATTATTAACCTAAAATCAGGGTCAACATATATCTAATTCACTTGCTAACAGGAATTATCCCCTAGCAATACACAGTTGACATAGACAGCTGGTAAGGAGGGCAAATATCCCACAGATGGCTAATCACTTTTTGCTTCAGTAGGATCTACTTATATTGCAACTATCCTGGGTCACAACTGATATATTATTCTTTCAGAACTATGAAAAAACGTAAAATGTACACTTAAACAAAAAGAATAATTTATTTTGTAACCTCTATTAAGCAAAAGAGATAGTACTATTTAAAGTACCAGGGGAAAATCTGAAATATGATAATTTTTAGGCAATTACCACGTGTGAGGGTGGAAGGATATCTAGGAAGGCAGGAGGTGATAGCATAGTCCAGGTTAAGAGTTTATGAAGATCAGAATTTATTATTGAATGTTGGACTGAAAGCAAAATGGTAACATAGTTAAGCGGTTCTCATTATCTGCTAATAGGGAGCCAAAAGGCATAGATTATAATGTGTCTTAAGGTGGTTACTGGAGTGGATAAAGGTGTTAAAAATAAACATACCTTATTACTTGATATCAAGGTAATATTAAGTTAATTTGGGCATTCTTTCCTCTCAGCAGTCAGTGGAGCACTAATCATGGCAATTTTGTCTGGTATTTGTTTATTAGATAGCTCGTCATTATTAGGGAAATCACTTAGTGCTCAAAAATATAAAATTACTAATGATTTTAGCCTTTAGGCCCGATATAACATCAGTTGAAGGAGATAATAATGCTTTTAGGGATTAGGATTGAGAAAGTGTCAATTGACAAAATAAAAAATGATGTTTTCAGAGTGTAGCATGAAAAAATGTCAATTGACAATTAAATGATAATGTTTTAGGTCATAGGCCTAAGAAAGCACCAAAAATTATCTAAATTAATAATTGGAAATCGCCACATGTCGCTATGCTCCCACCCCAATGCTGCCCGCCATGGTCTGCCAGCTAAAGCGGGCGCCAGACAAAAGTTTCCCCAAAGCTTCCTCGCCTTCTGATATGGCTTCCTAGGCTGTTAGCTGAGGTGCCATATTAGGAATTTTATTTCTATAAATCCTTTTTTGGCCCATTTGCATAAAAAAATGCATGGCGGCTTCCCCTTTTGGGTTGGGCACCACTAGTGCTAAAAATAAATGGAAATTAAAGTTGAGAAAAAAAATAAGTTGGTATCCATAAGTTGAGGTTTCACCTCGCCTAGAGCAAAGCCCAACAGAGCTTCTCAAGCCTTGACTAGAGGTGAAAGGATTTCTCCAGGTCTGAGTAGTCTTGTTAGGGTCCCAAATTACCAGAGTTAAGCTGGAAGTAATAACCCAAGGAAGTTAAGTTAGGTGTCAGCCCAGTGAGTAAAAGTTGAGTTCCAATTTCATAATCTATAGCTTTCATTGATATGACAGAGTATTTCATTCACCTAGAAAAACTTGATTCTGAAGAGGTGGGGATCCCTAGGTTTAATTCACTAAGCTTAGGAATGCAACCTTAGTTTCAGAGTTAGGATGGAAGAGCTGAGTATGACATAAAAAGTAGTTGGCATAGATTTAGTTCCATAAATAAGTTCATCATTTCAAATCTCAAAGTGGTATATATTCTTGTCATGATAGTCAGTAGCGCCAGCATGGGAGTTGAGGTTGACAAGGGGCAAAGGAGCATAAGCAGTACTCAGACATTTCTGGCAGATGGGAGCAATGATAAAGTAAAGAGGAACAATTGTAAAACTGACAACAAAGCAACATAATGCAACTGTATTGATACGTTCAACTGAACCTGCGGGTTTATCCAAGAAGTGGTTCCAGGGATGGAGGAAGCAATCTGATGCAGGATAAACCTTAGCATTTTCCTGAATAACCTCAAGGGTGAATTTACAAGGAACTGATAAAGGCAAACTTTGGTTGAGTGGTTCATCACGATGGCAGAGATCATGTAACAAATGAAGATTTGTGACGTTGACGGGTAGATATAAATTTATATTAGGAGGCATCATTAGCAGTTTGGCAGAATGGAGAGGTAGGTGATTTTGGGCACTGATTCGCTTTCAAATTAAAATGGCAATCATGTGGTAATTTGTTAAACCTTCCCTGATCTGATTAATGCAAGTTTGAATCTTTTCTACTGACAGTAGACCTAAAAAATAGTTAAAATAAAATTATAATTAAAGTTTTTTTTAATTAAATGGGAACATGGGCCTAATAAGTTTTGGAGACTCCAATTTTGTTGGCAGAGCAGGGAAGAGCTTTAGAGCTGAAAAGAGATGAGGGTGCTGAGGCATTTGAGTTGGTTGCTTTGTCAATGAAACACTAAGAAGCATCAGCACCAGAAAATGGAAAGAGTGATAAGGCATTTGATTTGGCTTTTTTATTTCATCTTTGGAACAGTGAGGAGTGTTGACGCAGAAAGACCAATGAGAGCCAAGTTGTTTGGGTTGGTCTTTCTGGTTCTATCATCAGAATAGCAAAAGGCATCAGCGAAAATGTACAAAATGGTGTTGAGGCATTCAGTTTGTTTGTTTCAATTCTTTTGTCAGAATGGCAAGGTGCATTGGTACATAGGTATGAAAATGGCGTCAAGGAATTTAGTTTTGGATTTCCATTACCATTTGTGGAACAGTGAAGAGCTTCAACACAGGTAAGCAAGTAAAGTGCAGAGACATCTTCTTTAGAGAAATATATTTTATTAGAGGAGGCTTTGGCTCAAGCACAGGATTAAACTCAACTTCTTTAATAGCAGGTTTTGAGCATTTTCATGACTGAATTTTTGGGAGCCTTTATGCTTATCCTCAGGATCCTTTTACAGAATCTAGTTCTTCTTCTTGCTCGTTTCTCAGGGTGTTTACTTCAGTCACAGAGGTACTTAAACTAGATCTAATTATTTAATTTACTAGCTTTGCAGTCCTTATTGAGCATAAATGACTTGATTTTAGGATCTTCATCGCTGGGTAATTTGACAGTGACATCTGATTTTTTAGTCTAATATCTAGCTTTACCTTGGAGAATAAAATTTAGCTTAGAAAATCTATTCTTTTTTTGTTTAATGCTGAAATTTATTTTAACATAACTTTCTCATCAAAGAAAACAGGTCCTAGAGCCCTAAAGTCATTCAGTTGAGTGATATATTCCCAGGCTTTTTTTTAGCATCCACATCTTCTTAATACATTGCGCTTGATTTTGTAATAAAATATGAACTATATCATTCAAATTTCATTATGATGCTGGTATTTTTGCTCAAAAATTATATATTTCAGATTTCTTCAGGAGTTTGTAACAGGATGAGCAAAAATGTGAGCTCACTGGGAGTTCAAAAATACACAAAGTCTTCTGGGACACACTTAAAAGATTTCCTTGGAAAGTTGTTCCTCATATTAAATGCGTCTTGTACATTCCAGAGCAGGTAACCATAACGTCAGGTTCTGGAACTTCAGTAGGGCTTGTCTGGACTATTGTTGTTAATAAATTAGTGAATAATATTGCTGGCCTATTGTGATAGATGTTTTAACAGTGGCAAATCAGAGTGTCTGTAGTGATCATTAGATCTTCGTTTTTCAGTTAATTAAAGCATAATATATTCTATTGGGTACTTAGAGATACAGGAGTTGGACAATTCAGGTTTGAATATGGTTGATTTAAAAAATTTTAACTTTCTTTGTGATTGCACTAGATAGTAGAATGGCTTCTGAGAGGTGATGGCTAAGTACTTGCGCTCCATTGGGGTCTGCTTATATAGAAACTATCCTAGATCACACTGCTAGCACTATTTTCAGGACTATGTGAAGAAATGTAAAATTTGCACTTAAATAAATTTGTTTTTATAATCTCTATTAAGTAAAGAGATAGTACTACTTAAAATACCAGGAGAAAAATCAAGAATGTGATGAGTGATAAGAGAATTTCAAGTGTAAGAGTTGAAGGAGGTTTAGGAAGGCAGGAGGTGATAGCATAGTCCAGGTTAAAAGTTGGATTAGGTCAGGATTCATTATTGAAAGTGGACTGAGAGCAATAATGGAAACACAATTAAGTGGTTTTCATTATCTTCTATTAGGAAGCCAAAAGGTATTAGAGTATAATGAGATATAAGGTTGTTAGTGGAGTGAATAAAGGTGTAAAAATAAGCATAACTTCAGACTTGATATTAAGACAATATTAAGTTGACTCGGGATTTTTTCCCTCTCATCAGCCAGTGGAGAACTAATTAAGGCGATTTATTTAGATTTGTTTGTTAGATAGCTTATAATTAATAAGGGAAATCTCTCAGTGCTTAAAAATATAAAATTATGAATGACTTCAGGCTTTAGGCCCAATAAAACATCAGAGACTAGTTAATAATAATGTTTTTTTATATTTAGGCCTGAGAAAGTGTTTTTCAAAAAATTAAATAATAATCTTTTCAGGGATTAGGCATGAGAAAGCGTCAATTGACAATTAAATGATAATGGTTTCAGGACATAGGCCAAGAAAGCACCAAAACTAATATAAGTAATAATAAATGTAAACTAAAGTTGTGAATAACATACAAGTTGGGAACCATAAGTCAAGGCTTCAACTAATTTAAGGTGAAGCCCAACAGCCATTTTCCATAACAAAGAGGAAAGCCCCAAATTTCTCACATCAGTTTTCTATGAAAGTTTACAGCCATTGGTTACTTTTAATCAAATTTCTCTAGATGACGCCATTTCCACTATATTCTATGCCCTTGAATCTTTGCCTAAAGTTCAGCTCCACTTGATAGGCCTCAAATGAACCTTTATGTGTATCCGTGAAATCAATGTGGCTATAAGCAAGATCCTATTGGCCACTTTGAACAAGTACTTAGCCTAGATTTGGCCCCTCTTAGAATTAGAGTAAAAGCCCTAGAGACCAAGGAGAAGAGCTTTCCTATCTATTTTTACTGCAAGGGCCATTGGAACACCAAAGAGGAATGCTACAAGCAACATTCAGAAGAAGTGGAACATGAGCTTTTTAAGTAAAAGGGAAGTCAGCATGACAAAAGATGCTCTTTGTGCTGACGTTCCCCTCAATATGTATCTTTTTTGATTTGATAACCCTAATGAGGTTGTCACTGGAGAAACTTGGACAATGAGTTAAACAATACTGATAATATACACTTTATTACCGCTTATTCTTCTGATTAGACGCCAATGTTTCTCTCCTTACTGCCTTAATTAAATAGAATGGTTATTAGGGTTGAAGTCAAGGTAATAAAATCACTGTAACCTCCAGAATTGACAGTTGGTCTCCAGCGAGCATCATATATTTCAAATTATTGAGAAAATCAAAATTGTGCGCAATCTGCCACACTACATTGAATACGGTACAGCTGGGCCTCAGTGCACCAGATACATTGGGTCTACTCTGCACTCCCCTCACCACTGGAAAATCTTGTTAAATGCCCCAGATATACACTAGATAACCTCAGTTATGAGCTAAAGTTAGATGCACAATTTCTTTGGGAGTACAACGCCATTATTCAATAAATGAAAGGATCTCTATCCCTACTTGGTACATGTATTTTCTTGTTGTTTAAAATCACAAAGGATAGTAAAAAAGTATAAAGGCTTGTATCTGTTTTCTATCGATGTAAAATTGGATTTATCAGTTTGACTACCACATCTGAGGTTTGCGCAAAAGACTACCACCTTGTGTTGTTGATTGAGCCTAGGGGATGCCTGTACATCAGTAGAGCATTAAGTGATTCCCCAGGGTCACATGGCATAGTAGGTATCCTGGTTACGCACTTATTCTGCCAGGAAGCCTTTTATAGATCCAAGGGTCTAAAAAACTTTCATTAAAGAGGTTATAACTTGCCTGGGTATTCTTGACCATAATACACTGGCTCAATTTTTATTTTGCTGTCCAACTTAACTCCAAAAGCTTGCACAGTTGGATCCAGTACTATCAAGCATAATTAATCTTTGTACTCATCGAAGAAATTAGCTGTGTCCCTAGGTTTGGCGCTGTCATTGATTCTGCTAATTAAAGAAATATTGGGTTTTCCATATGGGTGTGCGAAACCCGTTGGAAAGCTCATATTGCTAGTTTCATTGCAGCCCTAACAACTTGTAGAAGGGACGCACTATGGTTCCTATGAGTGTAGTAAAAGTTTAGTACCATACCAAAGTCCCCTATAGCAAACCAAATGGCTGCTATGGGGCAACTGAGGGTCTTTCTGGGGCAACCCCAAAGGTGGGAGAGGCAGAGAATATATCCACTCTTCTGGATTGGCATTTTCTGGACCTTGTTAGTAGTCCCAAAAATCTGATTTGTCTTCATAAATATAATAATTCTTAGGCTTACTAAGAGGTGCTGATTCATGAAATTAATGATCTGAAAGGTGAATTAAATTAAATTGGGTTAACTTTAGACAGGGTGAGCTTAGAAGTTATTCTGCAGTTAATGGGATGTATCAAACTGCCACACGGAGTTAGATAAGCTGTTAAAGCGGTAGATTTATTTATTTATATAAGCTGGGGTTGATTGTACTGGGAATTAATGCTCCTGATGATCTGTAGACTGAGATCATTTTCCAGGTTGCAAGGTTGGGCGTTTATCACTCATGAATGAAATATCAAAATTGGTAGATTGGAAGGCCTCATCTTGTTGGGATTGCACTAAATCAGTGTTGGGTTGGTGAGGTGAATATGGTAGAAGATAATGGCTTACACAAGCAATGACGTGCAATATTTCTACGTTGGTAATATCGCGCTGAACCAGTGGTGGTCAGCAGACTGAATCTAACGGATTGGGGTAGCCTTCAGGCATGACAAATTAGGGAAACAATTTCAGAGCAAACCTGTATGGGTTCCACCGTGGTCATCAGGCTGGATAGGACAATGAATTTCTTTCAAATAAAGAAAAGGAATGTTCCACAAGCACTTCTTCCAGAGAAGATAGTGTACTTGCAGCACACCCTTGATGAGTGGTGGGTGGTCGCCCCCTAGAATATGCTCAACCCAACCCAGAGCCAGTGGGCCCCTACCCCTTCATCATTATAGAATCTGCCAAGTCATACATAGATAGATCAGGGACATTTGCCAAGAGGTTCACAACCACACTATTAGATTGCCATAAAATTCCCAAAAAAGGCGACATCACTGCAAATAATTAAAAAAATCTCTGGATGTATGGATTAGTCGTCCCAAGGATGTAGCAATTGAGAAAACTCTTACAGATGAGGCAAACCTGGAGGAGATCAGAGAAAGATGTTTGGTACTCATGATAGTTTTTCAATAAAGCCAAAGCGTCATATAATCCATCTACCGTATCAACTTCTGGAGGTCCCAGAAAACAATGGAAGACATAAGTAAATGATTATGGACATTGTCAGGATTTCACCAAATTCTCTTGTCTCTGAAAGTTCCACTCCATTGATTCCCCTGGCATCATTGGAAGGAGAGAGCATTATATCTCAATCTATCAAGGTTAACAATCAATCTCATCCTGATCAATTTATTGAAGAATTGATCGCGCAGAGATTAATTCGCTCTGATAGATTATGAGCCATTACAAAGCCCATAAATATCACCTCCTTTTGATGATAAAAATTAGGCCAAATTATAACTTGGTTTTACATTAATTTATCACTTTTTTTAAAGAATCCGCTCAGTGTAACTTTGAGAGAAAAACTTGCCCATTGGAAGTGTAATTCAAAGCTTCCAGACTGGTGCTCACTACAGGGGCACTCTGAGTTACGCACTAGTGAAAATGTAAATCACTAAAATGGATTCTCATTTTTCTCCTGAAGAAGCTCAAGACCATGAGCAAAGCCATATATTATGATGGGCTCGTTTAACTAAAACCCCAAACCCAAGATTACCCTCCATGTTGGAATTTTGTGCCAACTTGAAATTTTATGGTCTTAAATTAAGCTTTACCTCAGACTTTCAATTACCACCTTAGGTTTTACAAAATATTATCAATCAACTGCTTAAAGGTGCCTTAATTCCTGGAATCCATTCTACCTGATCTTGATCTATTGCTGTACACTCTATTTTGCAGGAAGTGTTGCAAACCCTTCAAATGCCAGGAATTGGCCCCAAACAATACTTGCACCAGCTTATACACCCAACCTTATACAATTTATTACCTGTAGTGAGAATGCACCATCAAGGAATGCTCAATTTACTAGAAGGACTTCAGTCCTTGAATAATCATGTTTCCAAAACTTTCAAATCTGCCTCTGAGTATAGCCAAGATAATTGCAATGCCATCATTAGTAATTGGACCCTTCTCAATGAAATACATCAACAGCTTATTCAGCTCGATATTGGGATGTCTGATTTTGTTGATGTACAGTTCACGACGTGAGTTCAGGAGATTCAAAGAGAGTGGAGCGAGGGTATTTCCCAACTCTCTGAGCGTAATTGATTGATGGAGGAGGAAATTAGAACTCATCTCATTCAATTGGAGCAGCTGTACTCAGGAATTCAATTTCTGGGTCAATGAGTTAGAGAAAACCACTGGAGCTATGGGTCCCTCAGGGGTTGAAGGACCTTGTGGGCCACCTGGGGGTGAAGAGCCATGTGGAACACCTGGTGCAGATGGAACTCAGAGACCCCCTGGGAATATATGGCCTCATGGACCGCCAGGCATGGAAGGACCCCCAGGACCCCCAGGCGCTGATGAGCATTCAGGATCCCTCCAAAAAATTGACTCTCTATTGAGTATGATGGACCATTTGCATGAAAAACTCTATAAATTGGCCAAAGAGTGTAACTTAACTCCCGATTGGGTACCAATTGATCCCCTCTTGTTACTACAGTATTTGTCTGATGAGTTGATCAATTTGGGTAAATGAGTAAAGGACACAAATATTTTTCTCCATGCTTGTGAATCTAAAGGAGAAATGCTCCAAGCAAAGATTGAGACGCTGAATCTCAAGTATAGTGCACAGCAGGAACAGATTTTTGAGCTATCTCGCCGATTAGATGAGAAAGTGGGACTTGCTGAACTGAACCTAGATTAGTGAAATTTGTACCGAAGCCACTGGTAATTATTCTCATTTTTTTTCCCAAGCGTCAGAATCCAACTCTTATGCTTCTACTTAATCAGAACAACATGGAGTACATGTTTTGACCACTAATGCCCCCATTGAGTTTCAAACTGGTATTCAAGGACAAGTACTCCCCAGGGGAAGGCAGTATTATCTCCTTCGTCTATTTTTATGAAAAGGCGCTTAGTGAGGCCACGGATCATCAAAAGATGAATTATTTGCCAAATTTCCCTACTCGTTTGGCTCAGGATATCATGGTACCCCACTTGATGACTTGATCTACCTGGTCTCAGGTGAAGGAAGCGTTAATCAAAGACTTTGGGAGTGAGCAAGCTCTATCCTCTCAAAAACAGGCTTTTGTGGGTATACCGCCCCACCAAAATGAATCCATCAAAGACTTTGTTCATTGGTTCTATTGAGAAGCTCAGACTCTAGTGGCTTGTGGTCAGTTAAATTTGGATGATATGATTATGGCAGTTATGTCAGCTTTTTTTTCCATAACGCAAATGCAAGTTTATCTAATCATTGTAAAAAGAATTTCCAAAGTATCTTGGACATTAAGGAGGCCTTATTGGAATTGCCTCCTCAATTCTTCGAAAAACCCCCAAGTTTATGAGTCTCCTAGACCTAGTCACCCTAAAGTTTATGCTATGCCTGAGAATATTAGGGAGATTCAGTGTAACTACTGTCATTGATATTTTCATACTGAGGATCATTGTTTCAAAAAGAAAGTGGATGAGAAGAATAAAAGAGATAAGCCCAAAAATATCCATCTCAATAATGAGATGAGTATGCAGCAAGAACATCAAAGCCCAATCAAATATAATAAAGATGAACATTCTCCTTATTCCTTGCCCTCCTTGTTGGCTTTATCCTCTCAGTTTGGAAGCACCATTGCCCATATATTTCCGAGTGAATCAAGTCAATGCCAAAGCTATCATAGATACAGGATCCCCAGTGAATGTTGTTTCATCAAAATTTATTAAGTGGATCAAATTAACTCCCAATATTTCACACTTTAAAGAATATGGCACGGCTGAACCTCAGAGTACTAGGTCAATTGGAGCTTTTTTGTCCCTTCCCCTAAAATTGAAAAATTAACTTTTACAATCCCTGCCATTGTACTCAATAACTTGAGTTATGACCTACTTTTAGGGACTCAATTTTTATGAGAATTCAATGGAATTATCAATTACCCTGACTCTTCGTTATCTCTCTTGGGGTATTGAGTTCCATTACTTTTATCTGATCATGCTTTTACCCAATGTCAGTTATGTCTTCTAGAAGGAACCAAAAGGTTTATAGCTTCAATATCACGCTGAAGATTCTCACGTAAAATTACCCCCTACATTGGCTAATATTGAATGGGGGATGCCTATTTTCTCCCCCAAAAACTTTTGTTCTTCCGCTAAAATCACAGGTAATTGTTAATTCTTCTTTGCATTTTTTTTTCCCAAAGGACATTTGTTACAAGTTCAAGGCATTTTCAACCTTTCTGCTAAAGAACTCTTGCCTTGTCCTGGAGTATTGGATTATGCTTATTCAAGATCATTATCTGTCTTACTGGAGAACCTTACCAATGAGCTGAAATTGGTAGATCAAGAGCATCTGATTGCTTATTTCAAGTTACTGCCCTTATCTCAGATTTATGATGTTAAACACTTTGGAAGTCTACAAGATTTTGGGTTGGAAAGTGATCAGGAAATCCTTACTGCGGGCCCCGCTATTGTAAAACATCTCTCTAATGGACAGGAGAAACAAGTGCTTCATAGTTAGATGAATATTCCAACATTTTTTGCTAAGCATACTTATAATTTTGTGAATATGAAAGGAGTAATGCTCTCCGTTAAAACTGGCGACCACCTTACTATTTGTTCAAAGCCCTATTATAAGTCTAAAGTGGAAGAAGCCCGGGTTACCAAAAAGTTGCAACAATTATTGGAGGCTTTACTATTGAAACCCTCCAACAGTCCTTAGGCTTCCCCGTTACTTTCAATTAAGAAAAAGTGTGGTTCCCACCGAGTGGTTATAAATTATTGCAGACTTAACGCTCTTACTTGACGAGATTGCTATCACTTACCTAGGATCAATGATTCTCTTAGACTGTTAACTGGATCCACCTATTACGGCCATGGACTTAGCCAGTGGATACTGGAAAATTGAGTTATCACCAGAAGACCATGTTAAGAAGTGAGATATCACCAGAAGACCATGTTAAGTGTGCCCCAATATTGATTGAAGGTTTGTTTGAACCAACTCATATGCCTCAAGGTCTAAGCAATGCCCCAGCAACTTTCCAAAGGGCCATGGACAGTATGCTACGGGATCTAAAGCATTACTTGTGTTATGGTATATCTTCATGATATTATCATTTTTTACAAAACATTTACTAAGCATTTGGACCATCTAAAAGAAGTTTTCATATAATTTGGAGCTCTTCCTTAAAACTCAAACCCTCCAAATGTTCATTCTTTCAAAACAAAATGAACTTTTTAGGACATCAGGTCTCAGCTAAAGGGATTCAACTCCTCTCAGAAAAAAAATCAAGCCATCCAACAAATGCCTCCTCCCACCTCTCTGCGGGATATTCAAGTATTTCTTGGCATGGTTGGTTATTACTGGCAATTTATACCCAAAATCTGCTGATATGGCTGAACCCTTATTTCACCTGTTGCAGAAAGGAGTGCCTTTTTAGTAGGGTTCAGCTCAAGAACAGTTGTTCAATTTTCTGCATACTGCCTTGACCAAGGCACCTGTTTTAATCTATACTCAATTTTACAAGCCTTTCTTTTTACATACTGATGCAAGCAATGTTGCTACAGGGGCTATCTTATCCCAGTGTGATAAAGAGAAGAATGATCATCCCATTGCTTTCTATAGCAAAACTTAGTCTAAGGCTGAACGGAATTACAGTGCCACTGAGTGGGAGTGTTTGGATGTAATTCAAGCAATCAAGAACTTCCGTCCCTTCTTATATGGTGACCATTTCACTGTTATTACTGACCATTCTTTTTTAAGATAGTTGCAGAACATGAAGGATCCTGATGGGAGGTTGGCCCGTTGGGCTTTAAGGTTTCAAAATTACGTTTTTCCATTGTTCATTGCTCAGGTGCTCAACATCAAAATGCTGATGGGCTGCCCAATTGCCTATTCTGACCTTGGAACTAGAAAAAGAAGAACGATTATATAATCTTATTGGATGAGCTGAGTTGTGGGATTAAGAAACTAAATAATATTGAGTTTTTCTAAAATCAAAATACCAAAGATACTATGATTCAGGATGGATCTTTGTATAATCAAATAAAATCTAAGTGGTTGCCCTTTCTGCAACCCAACTCTAGAATTCACGCTGTGATGGAAGGTCATGAACAAGTTGGTCATAGCGGCTTAAAGAAGACTCAAGAATGGTTGAAGACTTGATGCTATTGGAACAACATGGCTGAATTCATTTGAGAGACCCTTGACTCATGTCCTATTTGTAAACTCCATGGAACTACTAACCCTAATTTTCAACATCGAGTATTCCTCCAACTAAAGTATTTGAGGTGGTCAGCATTGACGTTGTAGGTCCTTTTCCTTGGGGATTGCATGGACATCAGTATATCATTATAACTGTCAACCATTTAACTAAATGGGTTGAGACCATTTCCATTGCTACCCCCTTGACTAAGACTACAGCGCTATTTTATACCAGCATATCATTTATTTCTCAACATGGGTGTCCCAAGGTACTTATGTTGGATAATGAGACTAACTTCACCTCACAACTTATACAGGAGTTATATAAATTATTCAAAAATGCTCAGAGATTTGTTGTACCATATAATCCATCTACAAATGGGGCCATTGAACGAGTTAATAGAACCCTAGTCTCGATTCTAAGGAAGATGGCATCAACTGACCCAACTTGGTAGAATTTCTATTTTCTTAGTGCTTCGTTTACTATCAGATAAGCCATCATCGCATAATCAATATGTCACCTTATAAGTGCATATATGGGCGGGATCCTTCAGTCCCTTCTAGTGTTCAGACAATTATTGAGGAAAGCATCACAGAAAACTCTGATTTAATTATGAGGAATTTGGCTGTAGAGATTATTTTCCTTCAAGCTTAAGCAATGAAATCAAAGAAACAACTACTCAAAAAGAGACTTAAAGAATCAATTAACATAAACCTTCCTTACCTGAATACCTGGTTGGGGATTGCGTTATGTACTATCATTCTCAGCCTGGTGGGCGAACTGAAAAGTTAGGAACTAATTGGTTTAGTCCCTATTGGTTATATTTTAAAATGATTAGAGTATTGGATTGTTCATGTTGATACTGGTATAGTGATAAATCATATTCATCCTAGGTTTAAGAAGTCACCCTCCACCACGTTCAAAACTTGTGGGGGGAGGGAAATTTCAGGATTTCGCCAAAGTCTCTTGTCTCTGAAAATTCCACTCCATCAATTCCCCTGGCATCATCAGAAGGAGAGAGCAATATATATCAATCTATCAAGGTTAATGATCAATCTCATCCCAATTGATTGATTGAAGGTTCAATCGCGCAAAGATTAATTCACTATGATAGTTTACAAGCTGTTTTGAAGCCTATAAATATCCCCTCCTTCTGATAGTAAAAATTAGTTCGAATTATAACCTGTTTTTACTATAAACTATCACTTTTTTGAAAAATCTGCTCAGTGTAACTTTGAGAGAAAACCTGCCGCATTGGAAATTTTTTTCAAAACTTCCAGAGACATGTTCCCCGCATCCCTGCAAATATCAACTGCCACTCTGTTCCCATTGAAGTATGCAAAGCACCCCTGATACCAATAGAAAATCCCAGCACTCTGTCTATAGTAGAGTGCTGGGTTATTTTTTATGCCCTTATTAAATAGATAATTCTATAAAACCAGAAAATTCTTATATCCTATTAAGTTTTAAGTATTCTGCCCTTACAACAAAACCCGCAGTGACCAATAAGGGGCCCCCGCTCATTATCTTAGTGATGGCAGAGACTGTTTACTTAGAATTTTATGTATTATCATCCCTTAATGAGGGAGAGTCAAGGAATCCACCTCAGAAAGCTACCCCTACAACCCCCCAATAAGGGTATGCAAGTGACAATATCTGCTTTCAAATTAAAGGCAAAGATGATCACCCAATCTGCCACAGCCAAAACTAAATTGAAAAAACATTACAACATATTAAAACATTCCATAAGGATAACAACAGAAATAAAATAGGAGATATGGCAACTTAGCCATGTTATCAGCCATGCGCTCAGGACATTCCCAACTTGGGTCCTCCAAGGATGGCAGACACAAGAATCACAGTTATAATAAATGGCCTCTCCTCATTGCAAGAGGCGTGGGCAAAACTGATACCAATTTTTCGGCTTAGTGGTTGGAACAGGATTGATGTTTGTTAATTAATAATTTTCAACCTCTCCCCAAGCGGATTTTGCTTGAGAATACTTAGAATAGCAATGTCATGTGGACTATAAAGCTATTGTGGGTAACGGAATATCCATGGTTGAAGCCAAGCTTTTCCTTAGCACGTCAAATATCTGACAACAACTCCTTATGACTTCTGCCAGTGCACAGCAAGCTGCTGGATTGATGGATTGGAGTGCCCACTCAATGATCATTGGTCCTAGAACGCTGATGGTGACGTTTCTTGAACAATGTAAAGAGAAAATGTTGGAATGTAATAAACAGTAAATTCTTCAAAGATCAGAAAGGAAAAATAAGATAATAATAAACTAAGTACAAGACTGAACTGACACTTGACCATACAAGGGGCGGTTGTCTTTTATACTTAATAGGATAAGGAATAAAGGAGGGTTTGTAACAGGACCAGTTAAAGAACTTTTTGCTAGTCCCCTTTGTCATAGCAAAATGACATAATAGTGGGCACCAA
>JAKSZP010000664.1:0-45285 GCA_022478985.1 Massospora cicadina
TATGTTTGCTTTATCAATGGCCTCCCCCCCTTCCACCCTCCCTCCATGATCTGGTAGTTGCAATCGCCATGTGGACTATCCACACGATTGTCTTGGATGCCATCGCTGGCTTCATCCCCACCCTCCCAGAAGCTGTCCACAGATTCCAGTCTCATTTGGTGGACCACTTTCAGGCGTGGATATTTGGATACCTCTCACCGTGTCGCTGACAGCTGGTCTCCTCCTGGTTCCCAATTTGGTTCATCAAATCAGACCTTTCCTCCACACGTGTTCAATAGTGGCTACAGCCCCTTCACACGTTCCCTCCCCCTCCCCATAGTGGCGTTCCCGCTGGCAACAAGAGATAGCATCGCTTCTCTGGGGTGCCTTCCATGTTACTAAGTTTTGTTTCTTTTGGGTCAAATTTGGAAGTGTCCATCCCATGGTCGGCCTTCCTCGCAATAAATTTAAATTTAAATTCTATATAGGCTTGAAAATTCATCTTTTACATTCTAACACATGATTGATATAGTATTTTGTGATCTCCACTTTACCTGCGCAGTGGCCTATATTGATGACATCTTAATACACTCGCCCATTCAAGAGCACCATGCAAATGAACTTCAAGATATGTTGTCTGCTTTTCAAAAAAAGGACTTGTAAGTGAAGCCCTCAAAGTGGGGTCCTTTTTAAAAGAGTCACTTTCCTGGCCAATAAGAACTTTAAAATGTAGTATGCCATCCCTCTGTTAACTTGAGGCCATCATCTCATGGCTCACACCCAGGACTCAGGATAGCTTTGTATCTTATTGCGCACCAATATTTTCCTTAAATAGTTTTCTCTTGCATAATCTCAGTTTGCGTCACCCCTTCACCCATTGACGGGTAAAGATGTTCCACTCAAGTGACATATTTCTTACAATAAGCATTTAATGACATCATATAGTTCTTGTGTTACCTCTCATTCTCAAGCATGTGGATCAGTACAAGCCCTTTGTTGTGGCGTGTGATGCCTCAGTGGCAGCAGTGGGGGCTGTGTTACACCAGGATCATGAAGGGGTGGAGAATCCTACTGCTTAATTTCTCAAAAGTTCTCCTCCTCAGA
The DNA here is from genome assembly GCA_022478985.1 of Massospora cicadina. NCBI lineage: Eukaryota > Fungi > Entomophthoromycota > Entomophthoromycetes > Entomophthorales > Entomophthoraceae > Massospora > Massospora cicadina. Next base: position 1,084 of record JAKSZP010000664.1, read on the forward strand.
GCAATCATGGGTAGTCTATGATAAGGAGCTTGCTGCAGTAGCCTGGTCACTCGCACACTGGCGTTACCTTATCCAAGAAGTGAAACATGAAGTAGTCGTTATAAAAGAGGATCCAAGCCCTTATGTATTTTAGGAGGTCACAGAAGTTGTCCGTTGTTAGGCTTGAGCCTATTTCAACCTTCATAGTTTCAACTTTAATTAAATGTTTGTAAATGTGCTCTTAATGTTCTTCCAGAGATATTTAGTTGTAACACTCTTTAGTAATACCAACAAGAAGTCATAAGAATTGACCATGGTCATCTCTCCTTCTCATATATTAGCCATATCTAACCTTTGATATTTGTTGAGAACTGGGCCCCTTCACACCACTGGTTTCCCATAAATTGGCTTGTCAAACTTCTTCTGTGAGGGGTTTAATTTGTTTGACCAACTGATACACTTGTCCCATATACAAACTCAATATATTCTGAAAAATAAAATGATTTTGTCTATAAATAAAATGTTGGTTTCTTCTCAGCTTTACAATGAGGCAATCTGCAAGGGCCATGACCTTCCAAATTGAGCCACCCTGAGAAACAAAAAAATTTGATCTTGAAAAACAGTAAACCAACTGGCCAGGTATTTCCAAGGATATTCCCCCTGGTTTAAAAATTGCTCGCTTGTGCCCAAATGAAATCTGAAAAAGCAGAGTAAGAACAGTTACTACATTCATTACAACATACAAAGGGCCGTAGGCCTCTGTATCTGTTGAATTTGTTGTCAAATTCCATAGTTTAATTAGCTTCATGAAATGATAGTTGTATTATATTGGTTTACAAAGTTCTCCTTGTTCATCCCACGCTCTTCATTAATCTCTTTGAAGAAAACAGCCAGTCTCTCAACATTCATGTATTTTTATGTCTAGCCTACCATGGAAGTGGTGAGTAATTAGAGTCCCTAGTTTGTAGTCCATTTCTGGAGTGCTCTGCTATCCATTCTCAAGCTCAAGCCATGCCGCCTCCCTGCATATCAGCCACAGTTTGGTGACACACAGAAAGGGTTGACCAAATCATGAGTGCATCTTTGGTGCTATGCCTCTGCTAGTCATGAAACTTGGAAGATAATATTTCCTTGGCGCAGTTTAATTATAACAATGTTTCACTCTTTCACTGGCTTCTCGCCCTATAAAATGAATTTTAGAGTATAATACTTATTCTAAAGCTGTTCACATTTTATATTGAAGCTGCCTGCCGCTGAAGAATGCCTGCAGAAATCATGAAAACTAATTTTCAAGCACCTCTTTAAGGCCATCGCTGACTACAAGAAGTTTGCAGATTTCAAGCACCTTCCTGTCCCTGAGTTCAAGAAGGGATCCTTAGTTATGTCTGATACACTCCACCTGCAGATGAAAGTCCCCTCAGAAAAGTTTGCATGTAAGAATTTGGGACCTCATGTTGTACAAAAAGAGTTGGGTAAATTTTTTTCGTATGACGCTCCCTGTTATCTTTTGACGGTATCAATTGAAATCCTCTAAGCTGGTTTCACAGTTTAAAACTACTGAGCAATGTATGGACGATATGAAGATTACTGATATTTAAAAAATTATATTCATATAGAAGTAGGAAACTATTCTCTGACGGAAACCACTTTAATATATATATAAAAATAGCAGACTACTTCTGCTAAACCTTCTCCTCTCTTCTTTAATTCTGATACTCAATCCTTTTTACTCCTGAAAAAAACCCTCCTTCCCATTCCCTTTCTCAGCTCTTAATCCTCAGTATTCTTAGTCAGTTTTGCCCCTTCAGCTTATCTAATCCCTATTCACTACAGTTTTAGGGGCTTCTCCCCATCATTGATGCTCCAGAGGAATTTACTCTTTTTGCCAAAATATTATCACCTCTATCAACTTGATTTGACCTAACTTACTACCCAAATCCTGAGGCTCATTTCAACTAATCAAATATGGTCTTCTGAACTATATGGCTTATCATCCACTCATATTACTTTCTTGACATTGCCTCCCTTGACTGGACAATAGTTCCCTTATTGTTTATAAGGCCGCAGGAACTTAAAGTGTACCTGGTTGATGATCCAACCACCTACAGGTTCCTTAATGGTGTAGGAATTGATATTTGTATTCTTAATAATCTCAAATGGTCCAGTCCATAAGTTGGCGATCTTGTTATTCCTTCCAAATCCATGTTGTTCATGGAACAAAATTGATCTCATGACAAACTGTGAGAGTCCACTTCATCTACATTGGTTAGCTTTCTGATCACAAATCTTCTTAGCTAAACTAGTCAATTAAACTTCCACTTTAAGTTTTATCAGCATGCATGTTAGGTTGGTCAGATAGCGCTGTGGCTCTACTCCTCCGGTATCCTCCACACAGGAATAAAGCAATGGTGGTAAAACTGGATGTTTTCCATAAACTAATTAGAAGAAACTTTTCTTTGTCAACAAATAATAGCTAATATTATAAGTGAAGACGCCGGTGGATAGGAGGGTACTCCAAAAAGTGAAAAATCTTTTATAAGCTTTTGGAAAATGTTTATCAAGGTTCTGTTGATCTTTCAACCATCCTATTGGATTCAGGTGTATGGTGTAGTTAAATCTCCGCGGACTGCCATTAATTCATTCAGCTTGGAAAAAATGTGATTTTAAACTTGTTCCGTTGTCCAAGAGAATAAACTGTGGAAAGCCATGTCGCTGTATGCTGCACTCTATAATGAACTTAATGGCGGTTACAGACCCTAAATATTTGATCGCTCTTGCTTTCACCCACTTGTTATGTGATCTATCACTGCTAGTATATACTTAGAGCAATTTAATTAGTTGAAAAAGGTCCCACCTCATTAATAGAGACAGTGTTTCTTGTGAAACAAGGCTTAACCAGTTGGTAGGTAGCTTTCTTGTAAAGAGAATTCTCAACTTGACATTGGTGTCAACAAGCAATTGACACAAGCACGTCATAGTGCATGCTCTACTGACATAATACAGATGCAAAAGATCAAAAGTTTTCTGCAACCCTCCATGGCCTACCGCCTTATGTGCATCCCAAGTAATTTCTGGCCTGGAGGAAGGTTTCAGGAAACTCAGCCTCAACTCTCCCACATTCTTGTATAGTTCCACATTTCACAAAAAGGTATCACATCTAAGTCTATCTAGCGCTTTAATAACAAGTGGTGACTCATCATAATATTTAACAATAATCAACTTCTTGTACATTATGTCAGCCAGGTCTGCCATAATGACGATCATAAGTAGTCACAAAAGACATCCCGCACTTTGATGTTTAGCCCAAGCCAGTGTACTATCACAAAGTCTTAAGCTTGGAACTTCAATGTTTATTATGTAAGCTGCCCTTCAGGTTCCCAAAGATTCTGCAACCAACGTAAGGATGCATGTTTTGTTACCACTTTATATTTTACTCCGTGGAGGTAAACCTGAAACTATTTGCACGCATATATCACCATAAAGCCGTCCCGCTTGGTCACAGTGTAATTTCGTTGAAAACAAGTTGTGCTTTAGCTACAATACGCGATGGGGTGCTTCACACCGTCATCGTCCTTCTAGATAGTATTGCCTCTAAGGCGGAAAGAGAAGCGTCCATTTGCACAAAAAGTTCCTTTTTTGAACTAAGATATGTAAAGCTGGCATGCTGAACAACGCGGTCCATAAGGCGTCAAAAGCATTGACATCGTTCAGTCTAGTCAAAGGTGGCGTTTTTCTTTAATACCTCAAAGAGCAGAGTCCCAATACAGCTGAAGTTAGAAATGAACTGCCAGTATTAACCAACCATCCCCAAGAAGATCTAGATAACCTGCTTATTACCTGGCTGAGTCATCTTATACATAGCTTACACCTTCACTGGCTGAGGTTTAATCCCTATTGAGTCTAACATGAACATGAGGTATTACAATTTCTCCTTGAAAAGTGGCACTTTTTATGGGTTTTTTAAGTTATCTTTAGAAAAGTCGTCGGAACACTTGTTCTAAGTGGTCTAGATGCTCTGTGAACGTCCGTAAGGACACATTGATATTGTTGAGGTTGACTAGAACGCAGGAAAGCATCAGGTCACCTAAAATGGTGTCCATATCCCGCTGGAAAGTAGCTGGGGCGTTTCACAACCCTTGTGGCATACATGTAGGCTGGAGCAACCCATTAAGGTAATTATGGTGTACTTCTTCTGTTCCACCACAAGAGATTTGATTTGCCATACCCTGATATCAAGTCCATAGCAGAGAAGTAGTTAACACTTCCAAGCCAATCTAGAGCATCATCAATTTTCAAAAGCGGATGTCATCTTTCTTCATGATGCTGTTAAGCTTCTGGTAGTCAATTACTACCCGGTTAATGCCATCCTTCTTCTTAACAACTAGCACCAGCGACTCTCAGGGTCTCTTCAATGGCTCTAACATCCCCTTCTTGATCAATTTATCTACCTCATTAGATTAACTTCTTCCGCAGCTTTTGAGTGCTAATAGTCCATGACTGAATGGGAGGGTGATCTCCCATGTCCACCTGAATCACAACTACGCTTGCACATCCAAAATCATGGTCTTCAGATGCAAAAATTCCTTAAGATTTTTCATATAGGGCCATCTTCCTATCTTTCTGTTTCTCCAACAACCAAACTAAGGCCTCACTCAGAACCATTGTCATTATGCTGGATGAGGTTTTCTGGGTAAGTCGAAGTTTTCTTAATAATTAAATTCATAAATACAGTGAACCTCACCAATAGGAGTCAGATGATGATAGGCCACCACCTGATGCCTTTGAACTGTTATAGTTTCATTTTGTAGGTTTGCTAGTAATACCTTCACTTCCACATGCCCATATAACAGTAACCCAGGAGCCACATATGGTTTAAGCCGCAATTGCTGATAGGGCCCCATGATTTCACTGTAAAACCTCTGGGGTTTTCAATTAAAGCTCTTTTCACTATGATCTGGTGCCTGGAGGGTATAAGTAAAGCATTTGAATTCTGTAGCAGCATTTTATTATACTCATAAATCTGGTTATCAAGAGCTCTGCCTTCCAAAACTTTTCTTTCTCATTGCAATCACTTATTACAACCGATTTAATTCAATACTGGTAAGTTTGATAATATATACAGAAAAGATGAGTGTGCACCCAATTTCTGGTAAAGGTTGGGCAATCTTGGTGAAAGTAACAGGGTTGGTTTTCACAATGTACAAAGTAAGAAAAAGCCCTGCTAACACCGGTGGGCAAGAAAAAAGTAAGAAAACAGTGGCGAGTATCTAGCTGTAAATTTTAACATGGCAAGTGAAGTGCAACCAGTACATCAAAACTCTGCACTCTCAGCCCCTGTTATCAGTGGAGCATAGGATTCAAGTTTATTTAGATATTAATTTAAAGGCACTTTGGGACAAATCCTTGTATGCCCTGCTGCAAGGATGGCTTTGGTCAGGCAGCCCACCACCAGTATGGCTAGAGGTCATGTTTGGACCTCATCATCAAGGTGGCATGGGCCTGCTTGACTTCAAAGCCCATGCTGCCAAGATCCTGGGCACTTGGATTGCGGCCATCACCGCCTCTACGCTCCCCTCCCAACACTGGTCCCGTGAAGCCCGCTCCAACTTCTCCCGCGCCTTAGGCCTTAACAATCCATCGAACCCTCACTCCTCGATGAAATACCTGGCTTCACACCCATTGGCCACATGTCCTCACGGGACTAAAACCCACTACAAACGAATCCTCCTCTCCATGTGGAGCGCTGAGTGGAGAATTCATATTAGTGGACACACAGCCCAGAGAGGCCGCCCCTCTCCTCAGTTCACACAAGAGGTACAGGGGCTACCCATCCAAGATGGCGTGATCCCCATACAGCCCCATGTCCTATCCAGGGTGGACTACCTGGACATGATGGACATCCCATTACTCCATTGAGACCCAAAAAATATCTGGAAATACGCACACCATCCTCTGTTGCAGCCTCAAATCTGTTCCCATGTGTGGCGCTGCCTGAGGCGGGTGTACCATATGGCTAAGCACTCTAACGCTTTAAACTCATCCTGCGTCGTGTGTGGCCAGTATGGAACGCTGTTCCACCGCCTGGAGAAGTTTTCTACCTCTAGAGTGATATGGCGCGAAGTTTAACGTTAGCTTGGCCAGGATCAAACATATCCCTTCAGTCTGTCAAGAGATATGTTTGCTTTATCAATGGCCTCCCCCCTTCCACCCTCCCTCCATGATCTGGTGGTTGCAATCGCCATGTGGACTATCCACACGATTGTCTTAGATGCCATCGTAGGCTCCACCCCCACCCTCCCAGAAGCTGTCCACAGATTTCAGTCTCATTTGGTGGACCACTTTCAGGCGTGGATGTTTGGGTACCTCCCACCACATCGCCGACAGCTGGTCTCCTCCTGGTTCCCAGTTTGGTTTATCAAATCAGACCCTTTCCTACACACGTGTTCAATAGTGGCTACAGCCCCTTCACACGTTCCCTCCCCCTCCCCATAAGTGGCGTTCCCGCTGGCAACAAGAGATAGCTTCGCTTCTCTGGGTTCCTTCCCTGTTACTAAGTTTTGTTTCTTTTGGGTCAAATTCACGAGTGCCCATCCCATGGTTGGCCTTCCTTGCAATAAATTAAATTAAAGGCACTTTGGGAGAAGTTCTGTGGTGATGTACGCAAATATACCTGGTCATTGTATACGTCAAATCACATTCAATGACCTGGGGTTGTTTGGACCTAGGGTTTTAGAACTGTGTAATCAGCGGACACCACTGCACAGGTGCACATGGTGGTTGATCTCACAGATGGTCAATGGGTGGTTGAAACAGAGTACACGCACTTGAAAACTCTAACCAGCCTTTTTCATTTTTGACTTTCTCTCCACAATAGTGAAAGGCAAAGACCTTGAGCGCCATCTCTCAGATGGAGTTATAAAATTATAAGAAACTACACTCTTTTTAAATGCAGTGCTTCACGCTTATAGCAGAGATTAGCATGGGCAAAGCATTTGCAGTGATCACCCCAACTGCAGTCTTCGTGGAAGTTTTAAGCTCAGGATCCTCACACTGCCATTAATAATATTGACAGGCAGGACTCCCGCCTGTTCCACATTACAGTAGATAGCGACCCCCTATATGCACCTATTGTTTTACTTTTGGTCATAAAGCACACTCCCTCCTTTCCAGAGAGGGCACCACTCAACATGTTATTCTCCCAGATGCAATAGGAAGCGCAGACTCCCAATATAAGCTCTCCATTGACACCAATGTTGTCTTTCCATGAGGTGCGCAGGGGTGTTATATTCCCTGTTAAACCTGTGTCCCAACAGGAGTGCAAGAAGGCCAAACAGGCCCATAAGGCAGCAGTCAAGGAAGCAGCTATGACAGCGTTCATGATCCCACCTGCCCATAACTAGTCTGACATTGAGTCATTTGCAGCCAAAGTGGCTCAAGATTTTGTCCACTAATCAAGTTGGGTCCACCAACCTGCGGTCCAGGTGTTTGAGTCAGGTTAACCTGCACAAGATTACTGTGCATCAAATGAAACTGACTTTCTCAACCCAACCAACTCTAAAATCTTAATGACCTCTGATGGTGAACCGCAGGAGCACCTCATGAAATAAGTTGGTCAAAGTCTAAACCCAAATCCAATAAGCCTACCAGAAAATTGAAATTGTCCCTAAGGACAACTATGACCCGGTTTTGGCTTGCACACAAAATGCCATAGCTCATGCTGAAAAAGCTGTGCAGGAAGGGCAAGGAGACCTATCTAATGCACTTAAGGTGAGATGGGGGTCTTCACACTATAGGGACGTTGAACATCACTGGACTCAAGGCCTCGCCATCCTGGGCAGAAAACTGAGTTTTTAAACAAAATTTTACCTGTGGACATCCTGGAAATTCAGGAAACCCAATGTCCACACAGTGCCAAGGACAAATTGGCAACCATTATCCTCCCCTTTCCTTCTTTTTGGCTGACACAATGTGGGGTGCTTATACAAGCAATCAGTAGTTTCAAATTTTTATATAAACAGACATATCTTGATGGTCTTGTACTGGTTGTGTCCTTTACATGGGACTTTGAAGTGTACACTATAGTTAATGTTTATGCGCTGACCTGTGCACGGGCTTTCTGGGATTTCCTCTCAGCCGTGCTTCCCTTCCACTTCCCCCAGATCCCTTTGTGGTGGTTGACCTGAACTGCTGGACTTACCTGGCCATTAACCGCTGATCTTCAGCGCCTGCCTCCCCCCACAGGAGCACATCAAACTCTGCATCCTAGAAGCCGCCTTGGGGCTTTTTGATACCCATTCCAAGCATGCGCTGTTGCTAGCCAACATGACTGTCCACATGTTCACAATGGTCAGCTGAGGCCTATGTCCCACATTGACTTCATTTTTGCCCTGTTGAACTATCGCCCTCAGATTGTGCACTTCTCAATGATGAAGATTGAATTCTCCAACCACAGAATGATGTCAGTATCCTTTACTTTGTCAAGCCTAGTGAAAAAGGCACCATAATATGGTTCAAACTTTGCCTAGCCAAAATAACGTCGCCCATGTTTTCATCCTGAGTGGACACAAAAACTTTAGCACCGGAGTTTGCAACTCCATTCTGTTCATATCCATTTTCTGCCTGATCAGCCTTCAAAACAAACACCATCCTTCAGGCATGACACATCTTGCTGTGACGCCCTCATGATGCCTTGGCAGTCATTAAGCACAATCTATCAGTGGTGGACCACCTGAAGCTAATGTCCTCGCTGCAGAGTACAGCTTGGCTTGGGGTAATATGTGGGCTGAAGTGTCTGCTCATCTCAACGCGCTGGTAAACCAGCACATACAATGAGTTTGTGTTCAGTATAAGTCAAAAATATAACTGTAGGTAAAATTTGCTCCACCAACTTTTTACCAAAATTCTTCGCCTCATGACAGAGCTTGTCCTTCACAAAGGTGAGGCGTCAGACAAATTCATCGTGAACACTCCAGCCAAAGTTGCAGTTGATGTTTGGAATTATTAAACCAAGTTGTATAAGTCCAAGCCAAAAGAACCTGCTGCTTCAGATGCTTCCTTGGAGGTGCACATATCTGTACCGTTTCCTGCTACCCAGAGTTAATGAACTTAATAATTCATGAGAAACTAAGGTCTGCCATTTGCGGTGCACCGCACAGGAAATGCTCAGATCCAGATGGGATTCCTTATGAGTTCTACCAAAAAATTAATTTTGATTACTTCTCCTCACTAATGCTTGCCTCAGTGAATAAATTTCTCTTAGAAAAAGTGCCTCCTTCCAAGGGGTCTAGGAGGTCTATTTGATAACGTTGTATAAGAAGGGGGATAAGCTGGATCTGGAGAACTGGCGCTCATCTCATTTACTAATACTGATACTAAGTTATTTAATAAAATAATGACCACCCATCTAAGGGAAGTTTCATCTGAAGTAATTTCCTTTAAGCAGTTCAGTTTTATCACCAAGCGGTAAATATAAAAAAAATTCAATCATGGCCAAAGTCTGCCAATCTCCTGCCTCTGGGACACTTGTGTTCTTAGATAAACAAAAAGCTTATGATAGGGTCACTGGGATTACCTCAAAGTATGCCTTCACAACTTCCACCTACCCCCTGGTTCATAAATTGGTTAATTCTGCTCATGGGGTCTGCCACAATGTCAGTTCGTTGCCCTGGCTTCCTCACTATTGTGGTTCACCCTCAAAAGGGTCTCCGCCGAGGGGGCCCTTTCAGTCCACTCTTATAAAACTTCAGCCTTGACCTTCTACACAGTGTGAATGCACGCCTTACTGGTGTTCATCTGTAAGGCCAAGCACCTGGTAGGATACTTGCATTTGCTGACGATTGTGTGGATGGGGTGTCTGACAACTGTGATGCAAGCGCTGTAGGAAACTATATTGGGATACTCCAGGGTCAGTAACGCCGCCCTTAATGCCTCTAAAACTACAATTATTCTCCTAGCCAATACCAAGCCCACTGGTCATCGGCGCCCCTTATCAGGATGGACCTGCAGCTAGGTCTCTTGTTCACTTTCCTGGCCTCCCCATTCCGCCCCTCTGGCTCTCCTTTTTTTATTAAAACCCACAGCTGGTCTGGTGCGCTATCTGGTAGTATGGTTGGATGCAGGAGGGTACATGTAAACTTATTTAAGGGTTATTATCAGCAAAGAACCCCAGTAATCTTTTTACTTCACAGGTTCAGTTTCTTGTGCACTTTGTCTGAATTGTATAGTATATTAAATTATTGGTTGATAGTATGACAACTATTATCTGTAGTTGAGTATGAATTCTTATATCTCGGCCCAACGCTTGAAAAGTATTCCCAATTAAAATACTTGAGATGTCATGATCTAGGGATTCGTTCACTCGTTTTGTACAACCCAATCTTCTCTGAGATTCCCTGGTGACAATCTCATCAATTCAACACACAGTTGGCAGCAATCCTCAATTGTTTCTCCTTCTTCTCTAGATTCCCACTCAGATCTTTACTCTTTTCCTTAAGAGTCTTCCAATTATTGCACACAGCAATAATATCCTTGAGAAGAATAGAACAATTGAAAGCTGATGATAGTTTACTACTTAAACTATATACCGGTTGAAAACTATAGAACTTCTTTACTGAAGGATGTTATTGTAAATACTGCTTTATCTAACTATCCATTTTTTTATTAAGAGTAAATTCTAGGGCATTTATAGTCTGGATTCGGTTGTCTGACCCTCAGTTGACACCTCTTCGATGAAATGGCAGCCATTGCCATTTAATCACCCATCCTCGTCTCATCAGCAATGGTCTTACCCATTCTGGCAAGGATTCCATCATTGGACATCCTCAAGACCTAAATGGAAAGAGTCAGAAAACGTGTCCCTAACGTTTTCCTCTTGATCCAAGTGAACCAACCATATTTGGCTAGCGACCTGCTTAGGTAATGGGAATTATTACCCATTAAGACAGGTCATGCACCAACTGATTGATTTGCTAGTTGCAGGCAGCATCACTCGCCTCGCAACTTGCTATTCATTCCCAATAAGTTAGCGATGAAACCCGACCAATCCCAATCAGTACACCTGATAATTAATAGCTACTGGATGCCACTATTTCATCAGCAACTTCACCCGACGAGACCAAAAGTATTTGTCTAGGTTGATCCCCAATGGATACAACCAGGCGAATATTCAAAATCCCCCAAACATAGTTACTATGAAATTTGGGCCAGCTGAATTCCAATTTCACTTCGCCTTAGGGATTTATCCCCTAGGATTCCTGGTAATCTAGCAGGCTAAGAATATGGTCAAAAATCCCAATACATCCCCCCTCTTGCCTAGATTTCAAGCAAGAAAAGGACTGGGGCATGAGAACACCACTTCAGATATTCAGTAAAATACTTTATTGACTCAAACGGAGTATGATCATCAGTATTCAATGCTGCTCAGGACAACCTTTAGCATGCGGCACTCTTCCTCTTTCTCCTCGCTACCACCTACTCTGAGCATGGTCCCCACAATCTACTGTCATGCCGGGATGATTGATTTACTCATGATGATATTAGTAACAGGATCCAGTTTCCCTCCGTCAGGGCATATGACCCACTGTCATAATCAGGATTCTTGGTCCGGCGTCCTTGATTTCCTGATTTTCTCCTCATCCTAGATAGGAGACTCTTGACGTTAATGTTCATTTCGTGGCCCAAATTAAAAATACTTATTTTTTGTTCACCTTTGTTATTTCTCTCATAACCTCTTGGCCCAAGTCATTCCTAATTCTTCTCTTGTAGAGCTTATACCATTATTTTTGAGATTAATTTCTCCAAAATTGGAGCTTAATGGATTGTAGAGTGCATAATGTTGACTTCCATATAAGGCTGCCATCCCCCTCTCTCCCAGCTCATATGTCAAATTCTGAGTCACAAACCAGCAGCTTCTAAATAGTTTGTCTGATCAAGATCTTCAGCTCTTCTAGCAGATGAGTAGGGATGCATAACAGAACCTCTTCTAAGGTCCTTCCAGGACTCATACACCTAGTCTGGCGCCAGTGGCTAGTCCTTCTGTTAAATTACTGGAAATGGTAACCAATCCCTCAGAAACTAGGCTTACAATAGTTTTGAACAACTTTCAGCTGATTCTTCCTCTATTGTCAATTCCAGAGTTGGATTTTGAAACTCTCCTGGATTTGGCTCTATTCACTGATGCACCAACCATCCTTGTGGATGCTCTGGAGATTATACCTTTCACTCTTGATCGCTCTTTTCTTTCCAAATAAGGTCTTCTTCCTGAGTTCCTCTTCTGACTTAGACAATATTACAAACCCACTGTTCTGGCTACTGAGCTCACCATCAGTAACAGTATTCATTTTGAGCTCCCCTACGCTGAACTCTGGGACCAAATCACCGAGGCTTTGTATCTAGCGCTGAATCCCTCTGATCTTGAGAACATCCTAGATCAGGATACCAACACTTATGCTCTTCACTTTGCTGGCTAAGTTCTTCAAAGTTGGCCCACGAAGATTCCAGCCTCTTCAGGTTTCACCGCTCCTTCAGATTCAGCTTCTGAGAAGCCTGTAGTCATCACTTGCAGGATGCCATTCAATCCCTGCATGACTATCTCTTTGCCAGCGCTTCCCATCAATATCTTCCACTGATGGCTTTAGTTGGGGCATGATTCAGCAACCCCTGTCAAGCATCCTTTATTCGCTGCCAGCCCATATGTCCGGTGTTCTTGATGAAGCCCATCATCAGGCGCTCAAGACTTATCTTCCAGCTCTGATACCATATCGGGATTACTTGGGGATATTTGCAGACTGCCTCTTCTTATACTGTTGCTTTCCTCCCCACTCCAGGGTTTTGTAATTGGCTTCTTCAAACATTTTAATTTCCCTTTCCATAGTCACTTTCTCACAGGGTTCTGCATCCGCTCAAAGAACGTGGTTTTGTGTAGGTCTAGCCATCACTAGCATTTGATTTCACATCAATTTCGATGGGTTGTTCAACCCTACCGTGATCCATTCTCCCTCCCCCAATAGGCGACATAGGCAGATCACCCCTATATTGAGGACAATTAATAAAATAAGAATTATAAAACTTTATTGGTTTTTTTCTGTGCAGTTTATAATAATAAAATTTTCTCCAATATCTTTTATCAATTTTTTATTTTTATTCTTCTTTTTTCCATGGAATTGACCTTGTTTCAGTTCAGCAGTCCATCTTTTTATTTTTTCCACCAAACCGGGTTATGGGTACTTAGACCTGCCATTTTTCTATAGTTCATAGGTCCTTTTTTGGACTAAACCATCTGTATTGGTTCAGAGGTCCTCTTTTTTGGACTAAACCATCTAGATTGGTTCAGAGGTCCTTTTTTATACTAAACCATCTAGATTAATTCAGAGGTTCTTTTTTCAGACTTGACCTAATCATCATGACATGACCAACTTAATGGTTCATTGGTCCTTTAGGAACTCTTTTAATTTTTTCATCAATCCATCACTTCAGATACTTAGCATGGACTTGATTCACAACTCTTCCATTCAAGAGATTCTAGATGGAGTAGGCATCAGTCGCCATGTTGGTGATAACTTCAAACGGACCTGACCACAACACATCTATTTTGTTTCTTCTTCTGAAACCATGCATATCTCAATAGGCTACTCTTTTGCCTATTTGATATTCTACTAAGGCTAATCAGTTCTTATCATCCATCAATTTTGCTCATATCCTTTTCTTCAATGTAGTATTGAATGCTTGAAATTGCATATCAATCAGGATTTTCGTCATTCAGTTCAAGTACTGTTTAGCACTCATCCCCAACGTTGGTTCCACCACCAAGTATAAAATTGGCAGCAACGCAGCCTTTCTCCCATATAACAACTCAAAAAGCGTTTTTCCCATCGCTGTATGATGACTGATATTGTATGCAAATGTCACTGAACTCAGATACATTCCCCACGTGGAAATTTTTCCTGCGACCAGCTTCCTCAGAGTTGTGGCCAGCATTCCATTTACTCATTCTACCAGTCCGTTTGTCTCTGTCTAGTAGGGTACTGAAATGACTCCTCTGATCCCCAATATCTCATTCAATCATGGGATCACATGAGACGTGAAGTTTATTCCATTATTGCTAAGCAGGACCTGTGGACATTCACATTAATATACTACTTGATTCAGGATGAACCTTGCGGTGCTGGTAGCATCTACTTTCATTAGGACCTTCATTTTGACCCATCCCATCAGATGGTCGATGGCAACTATGATGTATTTGACTCCCCCTGTGCTCATTGTCAATGGTCCCATCACGTCGATGGACACTGTATCCCAGGCAAATCCATGTCGGACCAGTCAGTATCCAATTGTATTCTTATGTGGTTTGTGCAGCTGGCTTCTATGCAACAAGCTAGATAGTCCGTGACATCGTAGTTGATGAACTCCCAGTAGTAGTACTAGCGAATATGATTGGTTGTTTTTCTCAGGCCTCCATGCCTAAAACCTATAACTGGCTTGAACAATAGCTTATCTGACAGCTTTGGGAATAATAACCACTTCCCATTAATTGTCTTAAACACTTGTCAATCCATGGTCTCAGTCTTTTCCATCACTTTCCATAGCATACCTTGGATTTTTTGGGTCTCGTTCCCAATTTCTCCACTGACCATTCTCTGGAATAGCACATCCACCTGCAGGTATACCATCTGGACCATTGGTAACCACAATAAGCCATTACATTCCGGTGAGAAGCTCCCACAAGGTGGACAAGCTTGTAATCATAAGCCTGTAGCTTATGTGCCCATTGGGCCAGTCATCCTTATGGTTCTCTTAAAGTATGGAGCCAACGCAACAAAGAGTAGTCCATCACCACTTTAAAGTGCATTCCATGGATATACACCCAAAACTGCTTACAGGCGTAAATGACTGCAAGGCATTCTTACTTAGTTACAGTGTAGTTTCTCTCAGCAGCTAAGAGTGTCCAGCTCACATACGCCACCAGATGTTCATCCCCAAGTTTGTCTACTTGGCTTAGTATGGCGTCAATCTCTATCAACAAAGCATTGGTTTGTATAATAAACTCTCGATCAAAATTCAGATATTTCAGAATTGGAGAATCTATTAAATACCGGTGTACTCATCAAAGGATTCCTGGGCTTCTTCATTCCATAAAAATCCACTTTTTCGGATCCTTTAACAGATGGAATAAGGGCTCAGCTTTTTTGGGCGAAGTCCCAAATAAATCTTCTGCAGTATCTGACCATCCTAAGGAACACTTGGATGTCTTGGACACTCTTTGGCACAGCCACCAGTTCTATGGCTTCTAGCTTCTAGGCTTGCAGCTGCAATCTACTAGAGTTGATCATGTATCCCAGATATTCCAAATATTTTTTGAAGAAGTGACACTTCCTCAGCTTAATCTTCAGGTTATCCATGGACAATCGCTTGAATACTTCTTCCAAGTGGTGTAGGTGATCAGTAAACATCCTACTGAACACATTTATATCGTCCAAGTACACCAGGATGCATGACAACTTTAAGTCATTTAGTATAGCGTCCCTGGCCCTCTGGAACATTACAGGTGCATTACATAGACCCTGGGGCATCCTCATAGGTTGGTATAGCCCCTGCATGGTAATAATTGCGCATTTTTCTTGGTCTTCTTTTGGTAAGATTTGCCAATATCCCAAGATCAGATCCATTGTGGAGAAATATTTTGCTTCTCCCAATTGATCTAGCGCATCATCAATTCTTGGTAGGGGATACAAATCCTTATTATTAATTTTAATCAGCTTCCAGTAGTCAATCACCACCTGGTTGGAGCCATCCTTTTTCTTCATGATTAGAATCAGAATCGCCCAGGGACTCGATGATTGAACTAGAAGCCCATGCTTCACTAGTTTACTGATTACATCTTTCACTACCGCTTCAGTGGCTTTTGATCATCAGATCATTCTTTCTGATCAGAAAATTTTCCCCAGTGTCAACCTTGTGGATCACATCTCTAGTGCATCCCAAATCATGGTCATCCTGAGCAGGTACTTCCCTATACTTTTCAAATAATTTGAGCACCTCCTCTTGCTGGCCTTCCAACAAAACATCTAGTTGCTCTCAATTAACCAATAGGTTGATGCTCTAAGTTACCCCGGCTGGTAATCCCATCTCATTAAGGATAAAATTTCCTCAGTTCGACCATCAGAATTTCTCACACTTTTTAGGTCTGAAACTCATAGACAATAAAAAAAAGATATTTTATTTCTTTTAGATATCTTTTATATACTTTGTATTTTTCTTTTGCAATGGGACTTGCAACCTACAAAAAGGTTCAGAGGTCCATCTTTTCCCCTTCATTCAAACTGGGTCCTGAGTACTTAAACCTACAAGTTATCATGGTTCAAAATCTTATTCTTTTAAGATTTAACCATCCATTTGGTTCTGTGGTCCTCTTATAGGACTTGACTAAAATCTCAGGACATAACTATTTAATGGTTCAGAGGTCCTCTGGACATTGTAAATATTTATCTTAGGCTTAATACTTCCAATTAGTATTGACTTTCTTCTCTATATGACCAGCAGCGCTGTTTCTTCATGTATAGGCTACACTTTCTGACTTTGGCAATACTCTTAATTTATTAGGCCTTCAATCCCGACTGGTTGTTTGTCAAACAGGTCCTAATTCCATCTCATATTAAAAAACTGATGCTTGGTTCTTGTATCTCATTAGCCAAAAGTTCCGTCTGATTGCTCAAATCGTTTTTCTCCTAAAAATGATTTTTGGCATTCATTGCCATCTTTAATTATACAGGTCGTTCTGGCCTCGTTAGCTTCATCCAATTTCTCCCAAATTAATTAACTCATCTCCAGCAACTTCTGATCATTGGGTGAGTGTTATTTTGTCAAACACTTTTACCCATTATATTGTATCAAACGTTTCCTATTTTTGTCTTCATATTTTCATTGGTATGACAATCCAATCCTCTTGATTGATTGCTTCCTATTTCATCCAATGCCTCATCTAAACACTCACTACTCAGGACTATTTAAAGCGGACCCAATTTGAACTTGAGTTGATCCTGCTGTTCCTCAGGACTATTTCCAGCAGACCAAATTTCAACCCAAGCTGGCCCTGCTGATACTCTTCATCTCAAGTAGATGTCCGGTGGAACAGGTTTCCTTGTAGCACTAGATAGTTCCATATCTAGGCTGCAAGTCCTTTTCCCTGGTAATGAGTATCTTCCGTTTGCTTCACTCAGAGCTCCACTTCTGAGCTAGTGAAAACCAATGAACATGATCCACTTCACGTTCTATCTTCATTAAAGTTACTTTCATTGGTAACTTATTTCCAGAATTAAAAACTTCTTCGTAGGACACCATGTTCTTAGTTTTTCTACTCAACTACACCCCTGTAGTGAGCACCAATTGTAAAAATTTACTTAAGGGTTCTTATCAGCAAACAACCCCAAGAATCATTTTACTTCACAGGTTCAATTTCTTGTGCACTTCATCTGAGTTGTATAGTATATTAGATTATCAGTTGAAAAGTAAGTTGACTATTATACATAGTTGAGTATGAAAACTTATATCTCAGATCAACGCTCGGCCAGTATTCATAAATTAAAATACTTGAGATGTTGTAATTTAGGGTTTTGTTCCCTCGTTCTGTCCAACCCAATCTTCTCTGAGATTTCCTGGTGACAGTCTCTTCAGTCCAACACACAGTCGGCAGCAATCCCCAATTGTTTCTCCTTCTTATCTAGATTCCCACTCAGATCTTTACTCTTTTCCCTAAGAGTCTTCCAATTATTGCACACAGCAATAATATCCTTGAGAAGAGTAGAACAATTGAGAGCTGAAGTAGTTTACTACTTAAACTATATACCAGTTGAAAACTATAGATCTTCTTTACTGAAGGATGTTATTGTAAATACTGCTTTATCTAACTATCCCTTTTTTTATTAAGAGTAAATTCTAGGGCATTTATAGTCAGGATTCGGTTGTCTGACCCTCAGTTGAAACCTCTTCGATGAAATGGCAGCCATTGCCATTTAATCACCCATCCTCGTCTCAGCAGCAATGGTCTTCCCCATTCTGGCAAGGATTCCATTATTGGACATTTTCAAGACCTAAATGGAAAGAGTCAGAAAACGTGTCCCTAACGTTTTCCTCTTGATCCAAGTGAACCACCATATATGGCTAGCGACCTGCTTAGGTAATGGGACTTATTACCCATTAAGGCAGGTCATGCACCAACTGATTGATTTGCTAGTTGCAGGCAGCATCACTCGCCTCGCAACTTGCTATTCATTCCCAATAACTCAGCGATGAAACCCGACCAATCCCAATCAGTACACCTGATAGTTAATAACTATTGTATGCCCCTATTTCATTGGCAACTCCGCCCGATGAGATCTTAAGTACTTGTCCAGATTGATCTCTGACAGTAAGACCAGGCAAATATCCCAAAATCCCCTGAACATATTTACATAAACTTGGGCCAACCAATTTCCAATTTACTTCGCCTTAAGGATTTACCCCCTAGGATTCCTGGTAATATAGTAGGCTGGGAATATGGGCAGAAATCCCAACAGTGCACCTCATCAGTAATGGAGCACAACATCCTAGAGATGTCACAAAGTGCATCGCCTCCCTCAGAGCCCATCAGACTACCCTCACAGGCCAGGTAGTGCTTGCCAACTTTATGCTACTGTCAAAAGTCTGGTTTGTGGCCCTCGCCATCGCTTTTACCCCCTCTTCTTTGCTTCTTTATATGCCCTCCTAAAAGGGTGGCTTTGGTTAGGCTGCCTTCCCTACGCTTTGGATGTCATGTGTGGAACTCACCATAGTGGTAGTATGGGCCTGCTTAACTATGAGGCCCATGCCGCCAGACTACTTGGCACTTGGATTGCTACAGTCACCAGCCCCACAGTCCAAGATCAGCACTGGTCAAGCGCATCCTGCTCCAAATCTTGCCTGCGCCCTTCACCTCCACAATCCAAACTACCCTCATTCTTTGCTTAACTATCTGGTCTCTCATTCCTCTGCCACAGGCCCGCATGGGACACCTCCATACTTCAAACGGATTCTCCTATCTATGTGGAGCGCATTGTGGAGAATCAACATCAGTGGACACACCGCCAAGAGGGGTCGCCCTACTCCCCATTTCAAGCAAAATGTCTGTGGGCGAGTCGTTTTAAGAAATCTTGTACCCTGATATTCCCACATCATTGCCCGTGTGGGATACCTTGACAAGCTGGACATCACATACTCTTTTGAGACCAAAAGGACATTTGGCGGTATTCACACCATCCTCTGTTACAGCCCCAGATTCGCGCCCATGTGTGGAAATGCCTGAGAATAGTGCACTGCACTGCTGAGAAGTTTAATGTCTCTCAGTCTTCATGCATTGTGTGAGGTCAGTACAGGTCATTATTCCATCACTTGGAAGATTTCCCATTATCACAGGAGATCTGATGGGATTTTATGCATCTCTTTGGCCAGGAGCGAGTATAGACTTTCAGCCTGTCTAATAGCATCTTATCTTTTCCAGGTCCTCTCCTCTATCCACCCTTCTCTCTGCGCCTTAGAAGTAGTAATCGCGTTATGGACAATCCATACTATTGTCCTTGACGCTCTTTCTAGCACTACTCCAACCCTCCTAAAAGCTGTGTGCTGCTTCCACTCTCACCTTATGGATCAATTACAAGCCTGTTTGTTTGGCCACTTGCCATCCTGCCACCGCCAGTTGGTGTCATCCTGGTTCCCCAACTGGTTCCTCTCATCGGATCTTTTCCTTCCTTCATATTCAGTTTTGGCCCAGGCCTCCTCCTATGCTCCCCCTCTTTATTCCACTGGCAGTCCTGCAGGTAACAGGAGGTAGCTTGGCTGCTCTGGGGTGCCCTTTTGGTTACTTGGTGTTTTGTTATTAATGTTTAATGGTAGTGTTTGTCTTATGGTCAGTCTTCACCAAATAAAATTTAGAAATTTAAGAGCTCTGGCCCTCCGCTTCATCCGCCAATAGTGGTCAGAATCACGCCATCACTATATGTAAGATTAATTTGACTGAAGCGGACAGGGTCCTTTGGGACTCCGCTGGAGGTAAAAAAGATGGGGGCCTGTTGTCCCAGAATCTCAAACGTTTCTTCCACTAGAACAACCACTGCCTCAAATCACTGCATGAATGCAGATTTGATCAACATGTCATAATTATCATTATGCAAAACCACAGCCAGGGCAAGTGTGCTGACCAACCTGAACCTCAGAGATAATGTGCTGTATGCGCCTTTGACACAGTGCTCTGTGCCTCCACGGTCCCATACACTACTTGAAGTTCTACATCAGGCTTCAGTGGAAGCTTAGACACTACCTTGGTGATTATTATATTGACTGGGGCACCAGTAGTTATAATTGCTAAAATTTTTGTATTTTCTATGAACATAGAATATTAGGTGCACTCTAAATAAGAAGAACTATTAGTATTTATTACATGAACATCCAAGGGATTTTTACTATCAATAAAGGTGATAATATCAGCGACGACATTAGGGTACTACTGAGCAAATTTCTCTGCCAGAATTGCAACGTTCACACCCTCAAGCACAGTGACATCTGTTGAGAGCTGACTTTGCCCGTGATGTTTCACTCAAGAATTTGACAGGCGTTCAGTTTTTGAACATCTCAGTGAAACTCCATGTCTGTATTCTTCTTGCCTCTCTCTTGGGTTGTCAGGAGACATCATTGAGGTTTGTTGATATAGTAATCGTCAGGGGGAGTACCAAGACTAAAGCAAAATGACTCGTTGGAATCATCAGGGACATATAAGTTTGAATTAGCGGAGATAAAGCTTCCCATCTCTACTCCACTCGAACTTTCCCTGTTCAGTCAGGGTGGGTGGTACGTCATGAACATGCGGCTTGCCATGGCAGCTGGCCGCATAATGGCCTCTTTGGCTGCACAAGAAGCAGGCATTCATATATGGCCCTCATCTCAGCATCATATCTGAAGGTCCAGATCAAAAGTTAACCAAGGGATTATAATTTGGCTGAGGACGAGCTAGTTGACTATAAAAAGGACGGAAAGGATCTGCTGAAGTGTTAGGTGGCCAAGTATTATCCAACGTTTTATAACCAAATCGTTGCTGTCCATTTATTCAAAAGGGGGTTTGGTAGCGATTTCAGGGGCTTTTCATCCTATGTTTGGAGCACTAAAAGTGATAGATAGGCGGCATAAATAATTGACAGTTTGCAATAGTGCCGCGTTTTTGAAAAAATGGGGCAATAACATTATACAGCTCCCAATATGGCTTAACAGCTGCCATCATTTCGATGCCCACATCCTTGTTGGTTAAAATATTTGCTCCCACTAACACGTAGGCCTTAGATGTGAAACGCTCCATGAACTCCACCAAGGACTCATTCTGTTAAAATTTTATTGTTAGTAAATCTACTTTGCGCTGCGCCTTTTTTGCCACACTTCCAAACAGATAGAACTCGGTTTCCTTCACCTCCTGGTATGTTACAGTGCTATTATTAAGGTAGCATACAACTTTATCAGCGCTCTTGACATTCAGAACAGATAATAACAGTTTAGTTTTATGCCAGTCTGATGCTCTTCTACAACAAATGAAACCATTAAAGTATCCATGCATGTTTCATATTGACTAAAAGGCAGCAACTTCTCAAATTGTACAAACTCACCCAGCTCTAGACTTCTGGTTTGAGGAGCAGAAAGATTAGGTTCATGTCAGCCAGGGAAACATCCCCTTGTGGCCCATAATAGGATTGCATGACCAGTGGCAAATCTGCCATGGGCGGCTGTAAAGTAGTTGCATTTTTGGAAGGTATTGCCATGACAACTGGGAGGTACTTACTGGCTGACCCATAGTATTTTTCTGGACCACAGGTGTAATAACTCATATCCCTTAATAATTTGAGGCCAGGAAACCCAAAGTTTCAGTGTTGGATTGCCTGTTTTTGCATCTCTTGGTCAATAAGTCTATTCCAGATACTACATCTAGAGAGGTAATTCCTAATAAATATATATAAATTTTTACTTAAAATTGTGAAAAGGAGAAAAGTGTAGTGTTTATCTTAGTCCAAGCATCGTTATAAGGGAGTTTTGTTCATTAAATCTCCAAGATAAGATCTTGACTTAAAACAAATTGGGGATTCAGTGGGAGGTTAGTCATTTTTGATCCAATAGGTTTTTCTCGCCTCATAGATCAGGTTTGAACCTCAATACTAGGGCGTGGAATCTCATTGGGAGTTATCCCTAATAAGGGCCTAGCTATTTGGCTGACTCAGGTTTGATTCCCATCATCACCTCATTAAAATCTCCCATTTGGGTTGGAATACCAACAACGCCACCTCTAGATCATGGCGTAGGGGGGGAAATGTATGAAGAAAGTGACTATGGACATGGTTTACTACTGTACCTTGAACAACCTCTAATTGAGTGTTCATGTCCCACTTATATATGACCTTATAAGGCCCCAACCAGTTAGTTCCCAATTTATTGTTACAACCTCCAGGCCGATGATGGTAGAAAAAAACTAGGTCACCCAGTTGGAAGGTGTGCAGGGGGTCATGGTTATTATTAAATTGATTAGTTTCTCTACTGGTGGTAGACAAAAAGTCCTCAGAAGCTAGAGCCTGGAGTTGGATTATTTTATTGGAAATGCTTCACATAGTAAATTTAGGGGCGTCAAGGGATGTCTGATCTAACATGGTCTGCACTCTGGGTGGCAACTGGGGATTTGTCCAGACAAAGCCTAGAAGGGCGACATCTAAAGGATTTGGTGGTAGCTTAATTAATAAGTCAGAATTGCACTAGGCAAATATTGGGGTCAGTGGAGAAGGTCAGGTGTGGACATTTTCCAAAGAGTGGCCATTAGAGTAGCATTTGCCCGCTCCACCATTCCATTGGTGGCAGGATGGCAGGGAGTGGAGAATACCTTGGTGGATCACATCAGCTGGCTAAAATTATTCACCCGTGATGATTAGAAATTTTGCCATTATTGGAGAGTATTATGTGTGAGGGCACCCATGCTGGGTGATAATCTAATTACATATGAAGGTTTCAGTAGCTTTTGCTGAAGTGGAAGGTAGCAACACAGCTTCAATCCACTTAGTTAAATGATTGATGGCCAGGAGGAGGAACTGGTGACCGTTAGAGGCTCGAGGGAGAGGTCCCACAACATCAATGCTAATATTATGGAAGGGTTCACAGGGTGGAACCATGGGATGTTGTGACCAGGTATTAGGTCTGGCTTGACTTTGGCATACCAGGCAGGACTCCAATACATCTTGGATTGTAACAATCATTCCTTCTAGTAACATTGATTCTTGAGCCACTGGTAAGTTTTCTGAACTTCTCCGTGGCCAACTTGATGATGTCCATCTAATATGACATCAGTTCGCTTTGAAAGTTGTACATAGAACACCCATTTTTGGGACATAAGTTTGCACAATTAGCTATTTTTGACTTGAAGACCCACTAATTTTTCTGCTAATTTCTTTTGAAAGGTCGTGGATTTGTCTTTCCACAAGTGCAGTTGAGTTAGGAGTCATAAAGTTGATCCTCCTCAGGGGCAGTTAAATTAATATGGGCAGCTGGGATAGGCAATCTGCATTTTTGGTGTATGGGCCCTAGTTGATGGATGATGGAAAAGTCGTAGTTTTGAAGTTTTAATGCCCATTGGGCTAACCTCCCATCAGGGTCCTTCATTTATGGTAGCCATCACAGGGAAGCATGGTCAGTAATTAAATTGAGATGTTTCCCATATAGATAAGGTCAGAAATGCTTAATATCAATAATACCACCAAGCATTTGCATTATGTAATGCTATAGTTGTATTCAGCTCTGATTAGAGTTTTGCTATAGTAGGCGATAGGATGCTCTACCATGTTTTTGTCATGCTGCAATAGGATGGATCCGATGGCTATATCACTAGCATCAGTAAAAAGGAGAAAGGGTTTGTCAAAGTTTTATTTTTTTAAATTTTTAAATTTTTATTCGAGGTGGAATGACTGGGGGATGATACCTCACCAATGAAGGGAAATGAATAAAAATGGGGAACTGAAGATAAAGCATGGAAAACCTCCATTCTCAGCGTATGATAGGCCAGGAACTCCACGGACTGCCTGTGCTATTCACTATCACAATTTGGGTATTGGAGTGCAACACCAACACAGTCATAATCATCCCCTACCCAAATTTCATCTACTGGGATCAAACTTGTGGAGGCAGTGGTAGAGGGTCCATAAATCACCACTGGGTTATTCTCCCCTGGGTTTAAAAGGTTGGGATGTATAATTACTGGAGAGTGGGAGAGAGACGCATAATAGGTCAAAGGCCTGCTGTTGCCTTTCTTTCCATTGAAAGGGTATCCCTTTCTTCAATAAGTATAAAAGAGGCTCAGAGGTGTCAGCAAACTGGGGGATGAACTGGCGATACTATCCCACCATTTCTAAGAAAATTTGTACATCTTGTAGGGATTTGGGGGGCATTTTTGAAATGTTTTGACCTTGTCATCCATTGGGGATATTCCAGCTTTACCTACCTTAGGCCTAAAAAATTCATCTCATTATAAAATAAGTAGTATTATAATGGGTAAAGTTCTAATGAGGCTTGCCTTAACTGCTTGAAAACTTGCCTGAGATGATCTATTTGTTCAGTAAAGGTTCTCAAAAATGGTAATATTGTCAAGATAAATTAACACACAAGAACGTTTTTAAAAAACTTAAAGCCCATTCATGGCACGTTGGAAGGTAGCAGGGGTGTTACATAACCACTGCAACATTTTAATGTGGGCTTAAACAAGCCTTTACTTGAGATGAGGGCACACTTTTCCTGATCTTCCAGTGATAAATCAACTAGACAGTAGCCGCTGGTGAGATCCATAGCCAAAAATAGTGGGAACCTGACATCAAGCATAAGGAGTCATCTATATGCGGCAATGTATAGTTGTCTTATCTGGTTATTGAATTGAGGCGGCTATAAATACATGACAACACGGTGACTACCATCCTTCTTCCAAATTAATATAAAATGGGAAGACCATAGGCTTTTAGAAGGCATGGGTAACCCAGATTCCAGCGGTTGCTGTAGCTCTAGGCCACTTGAGCTTCCTCAACTTTTGATTTTTGTAGAGACAAGATTTTAATGAAGGGTGTGCCCCAGTCTCAAACTGGTGAATTAACCTGGACACTTTTACATAATTACTTGGGCCTGAGGAAAATATATTGCAATACTCCTTGAGGAGGTCTTTGACATTCTGTCACTCATTAGGGGTGAGATTGTCGCCAAGTCTAATTTCAACCAGAGCTATGGTGGGTAGTGGGTCGAACCCTAAATCTTGTAATGAGCCAAAACAACTCATATTTCATATTTATTCAAGGTAAGCTGACCAGGGGATGAACATTACCAAAACTAAAACTTATAACTAAAAATTAAGGTCATTAATTGGTTCAGACAAAAACGCCCAAATGAGAGGATTGAGTGAAACACTTCAAACGAACACAGCCAACCAGGTGGGCAGCAGAAACTGCTTATCCCTCCATGGCAGAAGGGGAGGGAGGATTGGGGGCTCATCTTCAGCAGCAGCTTCCTCCTCCCAGATTAGGGTACACGTCAAGGCGGACAGTAAGGGCGTTGGGGTATATTTGGCATGTGGTTCAATATTGCTAATTATTGGTATTTCATGAAAATTGCAAGCTAGGAAAATGGCACTGATATATTTGGCTAAAGCTATTTCAGCTTTAATGTGGGCATCTGGGAGTTTAATGAACATGCCAATATTGGTTTGGGTAATCTTAGCTTTAGGATTCCCTGCTATCATTACCGCGTTCTGGATGACTTCATTTACATTTTTGTGTAACTGATTTATTGTAGTTTTACTTTTTGGAGTGTGGGTTGAGGGGATCACAGGAGGGAGAATACCTCCTGTGAGCATCACCACTGATTGGGTGACATTTTTCCGGAGGGGATGACAATCTGGTGTTGCAGCTGCTTTGACTGCAAGCTGGTGGTCACTGCAAAATAATTTGGCATTTGGCTGTAGGGTATATAGACAAGGGGGGTATTTGGTGTCCCATTCTGCATTAACGAACCACTCAATTTGCAGAGATGGTTTTTTAATGAGCTTACCTGATTTGTTGATTTCAGCCAATAACTCCCATGGGTTCTGGTTGAATTGATTGAGGAATCGGCGTACAGTTAAGGTTTGGTTGATTCGTTGGGGGAATCATGGGATCAGACTGGAATCCAATCTGATGCTTGTTTGGAGGAATCATGTGTGGCACTGGAACAAGGAGGAGTCTGATTGTTGGCTGCAAGTGCAGATGCAGCCACAGGTTTTGGGGGAGGGAGAGGTAGGATAATACCCCATTCCAGAACTTGTGCAGGGTGGGTGTCAGATTAGAGGTCAGCGGATGAGAAATCTAATTTGTCAAAGGTGGCTAAGGAGGGGCACTTGCATTTCTTGTGGTTTAACTCAAAATAGGATGGAAAAATCATCCACCCACCCTCGACGTGGGCCCAAAATGGATGGTTAGGGGCTGAAGGAATAGCGGCCCAAGGGGGAATTGACATGGAGATTTTATTGAATTCAGGGCTGATTGTGGCATAAGCCTGAGGCCCAGAAAGTCGTGTGGCCCCATTTGGGACCACAATTTGTAATATGGGGTTGGAGCCATAGGCTGCCAAACCATCCATCAGCTCCTGGTGGAGCACTGCAGGGGGGAGGTGGGTGGGCAAACCAGCAAACTGGACAACCAAAGTGGTGTCCTCTGGGAGCCAGGTCTGAGTTGTGGGATGAGGTATACCCTGAATTAGGGGGCACTGTTGCTGCAGTGGCGGTGTCAGATTCACAGGTTAATCCAAGGTCAAAATACCCCTTATAGGGGCGGAAATTTATAAACCCAGCGGGTGGCTTCATCGCCTGTGAAAATTCAATAATGGCTTGGTCATGGTATGGGAAGAGTTTCCCATATTTGACCCTTAGGCCATAGCGCATGTTGCTCTGGGGGAGCACAAGGGGGCATCAAGGTACCACTTGGGTATGAGTGAGGTGGGTGTCGAGATACTTGGGAGGAACGAGTTGTCCCATGGGTTTGGAATGACTGGGCAAGCCAGTCCAAAAACGTTTTCCTGCCGGACAGAAAATGTGGGAGGGAGTTTCACCATTGTCCCACATTGGAGCAGCCAATGGAGAATATGAGGACATTGTAGTGAAACTACAACGGACAAGTGATTTTCCTTTCTTATTAATTTGTGTAATTTACTCAGAAAGTTACACCGAGCAGAAAGACCCAACAAAATTTATGTTGATTGGAAAAAAAAATGAGCAAAACAACTCACATCGGCAATATGCTTAATAGGGCATAGTATTACATAAGCAATAGGGGCATATTGATGGAATTGAATGGTTTGATCCATTAGATTCTCTTTAATATAGATATATATTTCCCATAAGCAGGATCCAAAATCATAGGTCAGGTCAACGCTTCTTTGATTGAAGGGTTTGGGTGGCCACTTAGCTCCAAAACTTGGTTAGGAGGGATGTGAATCATGATCCCCATATCCACAATAACTTGTGAGCCAGAGGGTATTGTGATAAGATGAGGGGCATACAGAGGGACCCCCTCTTTGGCATCCACAGCCTCAGGGGGTAACTTAGTTTTGCCTCCTAAGACTTGTTAATTGACCTTACAGATGGAGGACGGGTATTCAAGGAGACATGTTCATTTTTTGGGCTCATTTTTTTGGATGGGGAGTTTGAAAAATAATAGGATTTGATACCCTAATAGTGATAGGTATTTTTCTTTGTGGTTGATGATGCAGTTTAACTCCTGCAGCAGTTGGAATTAATAAGCAGCTCATAATTATATTTTTCTAATGAAATAGCGGGGGCAGTAATTATAAGCTTTTCAAATTGGAGAGGTTTGGAGAAATACGCCCCAATTGCTTTATTCATCCGACTACCAGCTGTCCAATATTCAGCATCATGAATCAAGTCTAAAGCCAATTTTATTTTCTGGATAAGTGTGGAGGATATAAAGTTAACTTGTGAGCTGGTATCAATTATCGCCAAGACTTTAACCTTATTTACTAAAGGCTACCTCTACTGAACCACCAAAGAGCCAAACTGAGAGTTAATAGCTAGTAAGCTTTTGTGGGGGAGCTGTAGTTAAGCAAGTGGGAGATTTTGCCGTGTCCAAGCTTGGGGCTGTTCTAAGCTTTTTAAAGGTTTTGTCTGCCAGCGCTTGGCTTTCCATAGAGTAATTGACCTCCAAGAGTTGATAGGGTAAATGATCAACATAAGAATAGGAAAGATGAAAATCTTTATTTCCTTGGATAGAAATGGGTACCATATTTCTGCAGTCGCCGTTTGTACAAAACAACCTGAAGTGCTGGGGATAAGGCTAGAGCTAGAACAAGGGTCTTGAGGCATTTGATTTCTTTCAGTATAGGGAGCTTCTTGCCCTATAGTGACTGATCTTTTGCCAACGTATATTGAAGGGCGTGGAAAAAGTCTACAGCGTGGTTGTTTCTCTTGAAATGGGTGTGGTATAATGCAGGTGTAGGTGACTTGGGGGGATGTAACTTCTAGCACTTGAGAAAGAGGCTTATCTTTATGATTATTAAAACGAATGGACCCAATAGGTTTGAATAGGGCAGCTGGAATCTCCAAAGTAGCTTCAAATATAGAGGAGAGATGTCCAGTTAGACTTCACTGCTTTGAGATAAAGTAGAATGTTAGGCATGTTCTTAAATGCCAAAAATGAAGCAGTGATAGAATCATTCAAATTAAGACGTTTTACTGCGACCAACGTTTGTGATTCAAGGTAAAAATGGCGAGCAAACTCAATGGCAGTTTCCCCACAATTAAAGCTTATATCCATAAAATTTGCTTTTAGTGGGACAAAGTTAAGTTGCTCCCAAGTTCCTGAAGCAAGGCAGTCTTGGCGTCATCCCAAGTCCAGCAATGCATTAGGTGAGAACATATAATGTCTTGAGCTATCCAACTAAGACATTTAGTTAGGTGTTTGAGTCGCTAGGTGTCAGTGGCTTCTTCCATAGCATTTTCATAACAAAATAAGAAAGAGAAGATGCTCCCTTTTCCTGTTACATACTTCTCTTTTAATGATGGTTTAATTGTGCCACTGGGGGTTAAAGACAAACAATGTGCACTGACATCTGGGGGACGGTTTCACTTAAAGAGGATTTAATATTAATGGAAGTATCATAGGGGTGGAGGGCGTCAACTTTAGTTTGTAAGGTGTTAACATCCTCAACTTACAAATCTACCAGATCATGGGCAGCACAAAGGGCTGACTTGGTGGCAACTAGAGGGTATGATTACTGAATTTTCTTGAGCTCAGTGATTGCATCTCAAAGTTTGAGTTGGTGTTGTTCAAGGGAAGGAATTTGATGCTCCAACCCGTGCATCATAGCGGATAATTTAGACAAGAGTTTAAGGTATTCTTGATTCAAAAAGAGACCAGGCGCTAAAGTGGTATAGTTCATTTTATTTTTCACTGTGAACTCGGGGTGTACCTGGTAGAAAACACCAGTTTTGTTGGGACCACAGGTGTATTACCTCATGTCCCTTAATAATTTTAGGCATGTAACCTGTAGTTTTAGGTGTTGTATTGCCTGTATTTCATCTCTTAGTCAAGAAATCTTTTTTCAGATCTTTTGGAGATGCAGGACCTAATAAGGATATAACAATTTTCACTTTTTTTAGTACTAGATGGTCCCAACCCGAGGGGGGATTCATCGATGTTTATTAAATTACGCCTGGGCTCCTAAGAGCCTGAGGCGAGGGAAGGGGAGGGAGGAGGCATCAAGAAAGGGAGGGGGGTTTGTGCGCCAGAGCTGTGCTGCAGTGACAACTGAGCGGGGGAGGGTTGGCGACATAGTGCAGACCTTCAGGGCCATCTCAAAGTGTACCTGAAAGTGGGTGATCATGTGTGGAAGGGTCCACACCTGCTGGTCAAAGGCAGCACGAAGGAAGGAGTTATGGATGGTCCAGATGTCTGTGGCATAGGCGAGGACACGGAGGGGTCAGTGGCAACCAGGCAATGTCTGCTCAAACATGAGGTCTTGCACAGGGTGTCCAGACCAGGGCTGAGCATGGAGGAGCGCGCGGGCCTTTGGCCAAAATGCGGCGACACCTGGACAGGTGAAAAAACGATGGAGGTGGGAGTCAATAGGCTCCACACAGCGTGGGCAGCTTCGGTGCTGGAAGGTAGGGCCAGTCCAGTCCCCTGTCCTGTATGAACAGTGGAGCACCCTCCATAAGGTGTTGGACACCTTTTCTGACAGGATGGGGTGATAGACGTCCTTCCACAATTCCTTAAAGTCAAATCTCACGGAGGGAGGGAGGAGCTCAAGGAGTCTTGGGCGGATGGGAGGACAATCTTGGGGGTTGAGGCGAGTTGTGACAACTTGTCCATTGTGCACAATTGCATGGCGACGGGGGCTGAGGCCAGGGCCTTCCCTTCTGTATGGGAAGGCATGGTGGATCCGCGCGCCTACTTGTTTCAGGGCAAGGAGAGCCTGGTTCCAGTAGGGGGACGAGGACGGTTTCAGGCGATGGCCTTGGTGGTTTGTGAGCCACTCCCCTAATGAGGTCAGAGATGCTCTAGGAAGACCCAGAGCTGCTGACACTGAATGTCGGAGGGCGGGCGCCCATTGTGGCATGGGGTCGCGTCCCAGCAGACAATTGGCCATAGGAACTTCAGGAAGATTGTGGTGGCATGGGATCGCGTGTCCAGAAGCCCTAGGCCCCCTTCATTGCAGGGTCGAGAAATGGTTGAGAGGGCCATTGGTGGATGGTTTGAGCCCCAGATCCAACAGCGGAGGAGTACATTGAGCCGCGTATAAAAGGCATCTGTGAATGGGCAGACGTGCGCTAGGAACCAGACTTTGGAGAGGAGGAACACATTGGCCATCAGAGCTTGACCCTGGGGTGTGATGTGCTGCCAGTTCCAGCTGGCAATCCTGGAGTCAAATGCTGCGAGGAGCAAGTCCTCATTGTCTTTTAGCGCAACTCCTTGTTGGTTGGTGAGAGCTCCCAGGTGACGGAAGGTACCGCGCACAGGTTCAATACCAAATGGTGGGGGGAAGGTGGGGGAGCCGACTTGTACAACTGTTGTCTTGGAGGTGTTGACCATGGCGTTGGATGCCTTGGTGTACCTCTCAATGGTCACAGCAGCGAGGGCAACATCCCCAGGGCAGCCAAATGCAATGGTAGTGTCATCTGCAAATGCCATGGTGCGTGTGGGGGCTTTACCTGGGACCAGAATCCCTGTTAGCTTGTCCTGTAAGGAGGCCAAGAGGGGTCAAGGGTGATGTTAAAAAGGATAGGGCTCAGGGGGTCCCCTTGCCGGAGACCTTGTCCAACTGGTACTGCCACTGTAAAACCCATTGGCGCCAGGACTCTGGTGTGGAGCTGGTCATAGAGCGCTGATATCCAGCGCCTAGCTGCGGGTGGGAGATGGAAGCGGGCCAGGGAAGCATCAATGTACTTCCAGGCCACCCGATCATATGCTTTCTCCATATCCAGGAGAGCCACAAAGCCATTCACCTTACGAGAGTTAGCAGTCAAAGTCACGTGAAGGTCATTATAGTTGTCCCATAACGACCTCCACGGAATAAAACCGTGCTGGGATGGGGAGAGGCGAGGTGACACCCATTTGGTGATGCGGTTGGCCAAAAGCTTCGTGAAGAGCTTGTGGTCTGTGTTGATCAACGCTATGGGGCGTCAGTTCGCCAGGTTCTCACGGTCCGACTTCTTGTGAATGAGGGTCGTGATTGAGCCTCTGGAGTCAGGGAGAACATCGCCATTCATCAAGAGCGCAGCAAAGAGGTTGCAGAGGGTTCTGGCTATCACTGCAGGTTCCAGAAGGTATACCTCGAAGGGTATTCCATCTGGGCCTGGGGCTTTAAGCCGTGGGTATTTCAGAAGGGTTTTCATCACCTCCTGGATGGAAATAGGCGCCAGTAGAGCCTCATCAGACCTTGGGTCAATGGGCGGCTCTGGAGCCCGCCACAGGAAGTCTTGGATGTCCGATGGGTCCACCTGGGTGGCATGGAAGAGGCTGGAGTAGAAGCGGTGTAGTTCCTGCGTGATTTCCTCCTTATCTGAAGTGGTTGTAGTGCCAATCTTCAGTGCAGTAATATCCTGCGCTGTTGACCGGGCTTTCTGTTTCTGAAAGAAGAAGCGGGTGGGGCGTTCCCATTGAGCATAGTAACGAGATGTTGTAAAGTTTGCTGCCCGTTCTTCCTGCAGTGTGAGCTCCAAGCGGAGTGCTTCCTGCGCCACTTCCCAGTCTTCCAACCATCTGGGAGAGGGCAAAGGCTGGCAGTTTCGCTCCAGATGTCTGATTCTGGCTTCCGCCATTTTGACTCTGGCGCGAGCTGCAGTCATCTGGGCTTTGGCACAGTTGTAAGCAACGCGGGTGATGCCTTCCTTGGTCACCGCCCATCCAGCCTTGTGGTCAAGAAGGTGGGGTGGGGGAGGTGAGAGTCTCCCGGATGGTCATAGACAGCTTCTCCTTAGTGAAGGGGTTGTTGAGAAGAGCTGGGGCAACCCTAGGCCAGAACCTACGCGACGGTCTAAGTGTGGTGGTGAGGACAACGGTGAGTGACCTGTGATCACTCAGATGGTTGTCATGAGAGATGGGAGAGGAGATGCGGCCAATTAGCAGGGGGCCAATCAGTGCCATATCTATGCGTGACGCTGACTGGAAAGCTCCTCCATCATACTGGATCCTTGTCATGCAGCCTAGGCCAGACGCGGAGGTTGGAAGCGCATCTATAAAGTCACTCAGGCGAAGGAAATCCTGGAGGCGACTTGATCCAGGGCGTTCCTTTGCTGCAGGGGGGTAAGAGTCACGGACGCGACTTATGGTTGTGTTGAAATCTCCTAAGAGGACTGTATTCCGTGGGAGATTGAGTTGGACGAGCTCTTCCAAGAGCCGATTTTGCTCCTGACCTGCATTAGGCAGGTAGATGCTTGCAGCGAAGAAGGAGAAGTCAGGAGTGGTGAGTTTGGCCAGTATGAGGCGGCCACCTAGATATTGTGAAAAAGAATGGGATTTAACCTGGGGATTCAAACAATAAGGGGCGGCATGGTTTGTCCAGAAGGAGTTGCCTCCAAACTGTTCATTCCATGCAGATTGTTCGTGGGGGAGGATATGGGGCTCCTGGACAGCAGCGATGTCAATTTGTGCTGACCTGAAGTTTTGGAGGAGGCGGGCTCTCCGCTTAAAGTCCCGCAACCCATTTGCGTTGATGGATTGCAGGGCCAGGGTGCTGCCATGGGGACTCATAGCTGTTCCCCTCCATGTCATAGGGGTTGCCAGCGCTTAAACATGCTGCTGTGAGGCGGCTAGTTTTGAGTCTTTTAGCTTGACTATTAGCTGCAATCCGTGAGGAGCGTCAAGGGTTCTGAGGGGAAGGAGAGGGTGGGGGGGCGGAGGACCCAGTAAGCCAGCCTAGGATGCTGCCCCCACTCCGTTGCAGGGGAAGGACCTGAGGTTGCTTAATGGCGACCTCCGCGGTGTCCCCATTTGATGAGTCTGATTCCATATTCACTTCCTCCAACACTGCAAAGGATCTGCGCGAAATGGACTGTGGGGTTGGGGTAGGACTGTTTGAGGTGGCACTTCTACCGCAGGCCGCAGGTTGCCAGTCCATGCTGGTGGGCATAGCTCCATTGGGAGCTGAGGGTTGATGCGATAAATTGCTGGTGGAGGTTGATGGGGGTGCCGCGGAGCCCTGAGTGGGGGTGGCTGACGAGGGGCACCCTGTGGGAGATGCCTTGCGCTTGGTGAGAGAGGGAGTTGACTCTGGGAGATTGGAGGGGGTGCCCACTGGAAGGGGGGCATGAGCGCGAAGGTATCCCATACCAATAGTGGGGTTAGCTGTTTCAACTGCTAGGCGTAAGGCCTCAGGGGACAGGTCTTGAACGGGAACCCATTGTGTGGGTTGTGGAATTGCTGCTGCGGCCACGTGGGATCGTTTTTGGCCTGGTTTAGGCCCCTGGGTGGTGGCTAAGAGGGCTTGTTTTCGAGCTGTGCAGCCACTATACAAGTGTCCAAGGGCGTTACACCATAGACACCGGGGGCGCGCCTGATCAGGGTTGACTAAATTAGAACTCAGGGCATGCCCCAACTACTGCCACACGAGGAATAGCCTCAATGTTGCGGGATACAGTGGGGGAGGGGATGAACGACGCCCTAGCAGTGCGAGCTCTTTAAGGTGGGAGCATAGTAAGAGGGGACGCTAAAGTCCACTGAAAGAACAGACCCAAACTCCATTAAACCATGATGGAGCGCCAGTTTAAGAGACTCAGTTTCAACATTCGTTGGTAGGTTGGAAAAAGTAACCCATGAAATTTTTTAGGTGAGAGCGTGTGCAGGAGATGCGAAGAGATCCACGTGGAATAATGACCTGGAGGGTGGCAGCATGGTCAGCAAGGGCAGCTTCAGTGAAGCCCACATCGATGTAGTGGCCCTCCACTGATTCATGGATGGTGGTGTTAATTGGGAATGTCTCCGCAATCGCTGCAAAGTATGAGAAGTAATCCTCCATATAGAATTCAACAGGGTTATGCCCATAATAAAGGCGAATTGCGTGGGAGAGGGTTGAGCGAGGTAGAGCTTTTCGCGCTCTAGTTTCGGCCCATTTCTTCTTAACATCAGCAATAAATGCTACTTCACGGGGATCAGCTTTGGGTAGCGTTGGTGCCAGAGGTTTTGCCACTCCCCAGTGGCTCCTTTGGTACATTTGTGTTTGCTTTGGGCTGCAATTGCAAGTTGAGTGTGAGCTGGTGGTTTGAACAAGTTTGTGGAGTTCCCTTGTTGCTGGAATGGTACAGCAGTTGCTGGCATCATATTAAATTGAAGGCGGATTGTTGGGCCTCGCTAAATTGGGGAGGCCCATCCAGATTGGAATTAACTCCAGCGAATTGGGAGGAGGGTGATGTTTCATCACCATCCCAATCTATTTGAGTAAATTCAGCCCGAGTATTTGTTGTGATTTCATGGGCAAAACTTACTGGCTGATTGGTGAATTGGTCGTTTTCAGCATATGGAGATAAAGTGCCGACTTGAGAAGTGCCGATTATGGGGTTTAAATGGGATGGGTGAGATTGGAACTGGTGTGAAGTTCCAAAATCCGAACCATTTGAATCTCTATTGGGAAGTGTAGATTGTCCCAATTTGGTGCTTAGTGAACCAGAATGTGCGGCTAATCCAACCTTACATCTGAGGGTTTGGGGGCCAGGTAGCTGGGTATCGCCCCTCATGGAGGGAGCCAGAAACACGGTGTCAGCAATTATAGATGGGGCTGAATTAGCTGACACAATGGGGGAGGTGAATGCCTGGATGAGCTGAGTTGCATTCAACTGAGCAGGCGCCATTAAAACAGTTTGGGTAATGGCCTCCTTGGTTGGAGGGGGCCCAGCGGGTTGGTGGGAGGTACCGCATGCAGAACTGTTAGGCGTGCAGGTTGCAGAAGTGCGATCAGGTGAACTGGCGCTAGTTGAAGTAGCTCCAGGTTGGGGGGTGGTGCCTGCTTTCATGGCTGCTGCTTGAGAGCGGGTGATTCTGGTTGACCCTGAGGTGGGTAACCGAGGGTTGCTTCATTTGGGGTGGTGCTGGCTCGTTTGGCATAGCCTGCGGGTTCTTTTGAGGGGTTTCCCGCCATATTTGCTAATAGTTTTCGTAAGTCTCTTTAGTGGAGCTAAATTTCAGGCTGAATTGATTTTCGAAAAGTGATGCTTAGCAGAAAGAGTATAACAATTTTCACTTAAGTTTGGGAAAAGGAGAAAAGATGTAGTGTTTATTTTAGTCAAAGCATCGTTATTAGGGAGTTTTGTTCAGTAAACTTCCAAGCTAATATTTAGACTTAAAACAAATTGGGGGTTCAGTGGGAGGTTAGTCATTTTGATCCAATAGGATTCGCTCGCCTCATAAATCAGGTTTGAATCCTAATACTAGGGCATGGAATGTCATCAGGAATTATCTACAACAAGGCCTAGCTATTTAGCTGACTCAGGTTTGATTCCCATCATCAACCTCGTTCAAATCTCCCATTCAGGTTGAAATCCTAAAAGTATTTATCACTAGATTCTATGCTGCCCTCACCCATACTACCTTCACCAGTTTGTGCCATAAAATGTTCGTCAACAATTTTCTTTGTCTTGACCAAGTTGCTAGTGGCGCTGGCTATCTCCCACCACTTGCGGAACTCTTCAATTTCCTTCTGTAGTTTGTGGTAGAGATCGCACTCTGTATCAAATTTATGCTCCATTTCCTGAAGCCATAAAACCACATCCTCCAACATCCCCTGCATTCTTGCATTATGCCATCCATCTTCACTAGCCTGTCAGTTCACTTTATCCACTTGACTTTTAAAGAGGCTTATTCCCACACTGTGATGGATGAGGTCCCTGAACTCTGCCACAAAGCAGTTGGGCAAAAGGTCCCAGGTAAGTGACCATAAGCAGGATAACTTTGCTGAGGAAATATCCTCAATCCGACTGTGTGGAAAGCACTTTACTTTGAAAGTTAGGACAACAGTCAGAACTATACTGGCGCCAAGCAAATGTGTCTGCCATCCAGAAAGTGCATACAAGGACTCAATGGCCTTGTCAAAGTCTGATCTGTAGTACATGTGCAGTTTCCCTTGGTTTACTTAATAAAGATAATATTTCAATTTGAAAAATCAATTTTAAAAATTTATTAAGTTTTATTAAATATTATAGAAGATAAAACTGCTTTATGCAACTTTATCCGTTTAAATTTATACTAAGCTTGGAGGAAGAGCGGGTCTTGCTCTCCATAAAAGTCTGCAGGCAACTTCTTGATGGCTAGCATAACCCAAGATCTAGACCCTTGATTTTCTTGTCAAGACCCATTCCAGCACAAAGATTGGGTACCTTTGCAGTTGTAAAAATTTTCCACATTTTTTATTTTGCTTTAAATTATTCTTTAAGCTTGAACCTTTGTTGACATCCTTATCTTTGAACTTTATATTTGAGAATTCTAGCAGCTTCTGATTTACCTGATTGCCATTTCTAGAGCTTAACCAGCCTCACCTGAAGTGGTGGCATCTGTTTGACCAGAGCGCCATATTTGAGGATTTTCATACTCGTCACCTTTTTTAGCAATATTGTGATTGGCGGCATCTGGTTGCCAGAATATCGTTTGCTTGGTTTTCATCCTTGTCAACACATTTGGAGATATTGGACTCAGCTGCATCTGGATGGACATAGCTTTATTCATGAGGATCTAAACCCTCATTGCCATATTTTGTAACTTTAGATTTGGCAGCATCTGGTTGGCCAGAGCACCACTTATGAGAATTTTCTTCCTTGTCAACCTTCCTTGCCAACAGTGAAATATTTATTTAAGTTTGTCTATGAGGCATCTGATTTGTCAGATTGCCATTTTTCAAAATTTTTGTGATTGTGCTTATCACATTTGGTCCCAATCTTTGCAATAGGGAAGATTGGTGCAATGTGACGGTCAGGTAAAGACTTGATAATTACACATACTAACTCCTCATTAGACTTTTGAAGGTTTCCCAAATGCACTCGCATATTGGCTTACTCCACCATCTCAGCAAATGAAAGAGTAATGACTTGGCCTCTAGCTGCTTGGCTGGAACTCTCCAGCTATTTGATCCATACTAACAATTTGCTGTATTCTGGAGTTGCCAAGGAAGAGCCACCCAATTAGTCAGCAGCCTAATGATTAAACCACTCAGCTTAAAGTTAGCGAATTCAAACTCCACTGAGTCAGCATGTTCAGTCACCTGCCACTCTAACAGGATATCTGGTCCCTGATATGAGCTACCGCAATGTTGATATCTTACACACATTCATTTAATTCAGCCATGAAGCACTTGGTGTTACTACCCAGAGTCATGACATTCAACATCCATTCACCTGAAAGACCATTCTGGTCTAATAATTCTCATATTAAGTAAGGTAAATCATGGTTTATGAATAAAATTAATTGATCCATGTGATTACAGACGTCCACAACGTGACTATCCACATGAATAGCGCCCCCTGTACTTCCAAGAAGGAGTGGTCAAGGCGTTCAAGCGATAGTTGAGTATTATTTTGTTGCGCTTAAACAAAGTACAGACATCATCAATTTCAATAATATGCTGGGCCAGCACACGTAGAAGTTGGCGAATCAAAGGCTGAACATATACAACCAGGTAATCCTTGACCCCATAAGAGCAGAGTCAGAGAGACAACCGCATTGTGGTAGAGTTGAGCTATGACATATACATGCATATCATAATTCTTGGTTACGTTGATTATAAAACAAACTTAAGGCATGATCGCCCACATCTCCTTCATAAAGGTGATAACCCCACAAAATCCATTCCATGAAACCTCACAGTTGTTGGGGGAGCTACATATGTGGATCTTTCTGTTAGACTGACTCTAACGCGTGGTAAGAGCTAGCTGTAAGTCCATCCTTGTTTTCTCTCCTCCTGGTTCTGTTACATAAATGGTGCCAGTTTCTCATTGGATATTTCCATCAGCTCACCAGAGTATCTATTGTGAACCCTACTAGGTTTTGACATAAGTAGTGGGGGCTCATCATGATGCCCTAATTCTTGTTGTGATACAGTTGACCAGTAGCCCCCTGTAGTGAGAACCACTATTACCTCTAGGCGGTTCTGATTAAAATTTCGCTAATATGGTTGCACAGGTTAAAATCACTGAGCAACGGATAGGCGATTTGAAGATTAACAATCCTTGACAGATAATTTTAAATTTTAAAACCTATTGCGGGGAAGGCCAACCATGGGACGGACACTTCCGAACATGACTCAGGAAAGATAAACTTAGTACCATGGGAGGCACCCCAGAGAAGCGATGCTATCCCTTGTTGCCAGCGGGAACGCCACTTATGGGAAGGAGGAGGGAACGTGTGAAGGGGCCGTAGCCACTATTGAGCACGTGTGGAGGAAGGGGTCTGATTTGATGACCCAGACTGGGAACCAGGAGGAGACCAGCTGTTGGCGACGCGGTGGGAGATATCCAAACATCCACACTTGAAAGTGGTCCACCAAATGAGACCGGAATCTGTGGACAGCTTCTGGGAGGGTGGGGATGGAGCCAGCGATGGCATCCAAGACAATCGTGTGGATAGTCCACATGGCGATTGCAACCACCAGAGCATGGAGGGAGGGTGGGA
This sequence comes from Massospora cicadina, assembly GCA_022478985.1. Classification (NCBI taxonomy): domain Eukaryota; kingdom Fungi; phylum Entomophthoromycota; class Entomophthoromycetes; order Entomophthorales; family Entomophthoraceae; genus Massospora; species Massospora cicadina. The sequence continues at coordinate 40,257 of JAKSZP010000664.1, forward strand.
GGGGGAGGCCATTGATGAAGCAAACATATCTCTTGACAGACTGAAGGGATGCGTTGATCCTGGCCCAGCAGACGTTGGACTTCGCGCCATATCACTTTAGAGGTGAGGCACTTCTCCAGGCGGTGGAACAGCGTTCCATACTGGCCACACATGAAACAGGATGAGTGTAAAGCGTTAGAGCGCTCAGCTGTACGATACACCCGCCTCAGGCAGCGCCACACATGGGAGCGGACTTGAGGCTGCAACAGAGGATGGTGTGCGTATTTCCAGATAGTCTTTTAGGTCTCAGTGGAATAAGGGATGTCCATCATGTCCAGGTAGTCCACCCTGGATAGGACATGGGGTCGAATGGGGATCACGCCATCATGGATGGGTAGCCCCTGTACCTCTTATGTGAACTGAGGAGAAAGGCCTCTTCAGGTTGTATGTCCGCTAATACAAATTCTCCACTCTGCGCTTTGCAAGGAGAGTAGGAATCGTTTGTAGTGGGTTTTAGTCCCGTGAGGACCTGTGGCCGATGTGTGTGATGCGAGGTATTTCATCAGGGAGTGGGGATTTGATGGACTGTTGAGGCCCAAGGCTCAGGAGAAGTTGGAGCGGGCCGCGCGGGACCAGTGTTGGGATGGGAGTGTAGGAGCGGTGACAGCCGCGATCCAAGTGCCCAGGATCTTGGCAGCATGGGCTTTGAAGTCAAGCAGGCCCATGCCACCATGATGATGAGGGCCAAACATGACCTCTAGCCGTACTGGTGGAGGGCGGCCTGACCAAAGCCATCCTTGCAGCAAAGCATACAGGGATTTGAAGAAGCTTGGTGAGAAGGGGATGGCGTGGGCTCCGAACCAGACTTTGGATAGGAGCATAGGGCTGGCTAAAACAACCCTGCCAGTAAGGGAAGTAGGGTGGGCTCTGAGAGAGGCGATTCTCTTTGTTACGTTACCAGTATATGGCATTCCATTACTGCTGACGCATATCCGCCTGCCTCCATCCACACGCCCAGATGGCGCACCAGTCCTATGGTAGGACGTGGCATTAAGGGGAGCACCAGTGGAGCGGTGTGTGTTGAGTTAGTAAGGCGTGGACTTGGGCGAGCAGATAGACCGGGTTGGGAACTAATTGCTGGGGCCCAGCAGATTTGAAACCGACCAAGGAGGATGATTTCGGTTTTGGAGGCGTTCAGTGCCGCGTTGCTTACCTGGGAATATTCCTGGATGAGGGCTTCAAGTGCACGTGCTTTTGTTATTAGACACCCCCACCACACAATCATCTGCAAATGCCATCATCTTGACTGGGGTTTGGCCTGGCACATGGACCCCAGTGATTTGGGCATTCACATTTCGCAGTAGTGGGTCAAGGCTGAAGTTGTATAAGAGTGGGCTGAAGGGGTCCCCTTGTCACAGGCCCCTTTGAGGGCGGACTACTTCCGTTAGGAAGCCTGGGCCACGCACTGCCATTGTCGCAGATTCTGTGAGCAGCATCACCCAGTCTATGAAGCGGGGTGGTAGGCGGAATTGATGGAGGCAGGCCCTAAGGTATTCCCAGTTTACTCTATCATAGGCCTTTTGTTGGTCAATGATACCAGTGCTCCTGAGGCTGTGGACTGACATGCATTAGCCACGGAGTGCACGTTATCCCAAACTTGACCTTATGGGGATGAAACCACATTGTTCTGGAGAGATGGTGGCTGATGCTACAGTCCCTAAACGGTTAGCCATGATTTTTGTTAAAATTTTGGTGTCTGTGTTTGTTAGAGAAATGGGGCGCCAGTTGGCTAAGTCAAGCTTATCCCCTTTCTTGAAGAGTGTGACAGTAAAGGCCTCATGTCCTCCTGGTAGGAGGCGCGTTTCCAACAGGCTTTAATTAAGTGAGGCTAGCAGCAATGGGGATATATATTTGAAATATTCTTTGTAGAACTCATATGGAATGCCATCTGGGCCTGGGCATTTTCGGTTTGGCGCACCGCGAATGGCTGTCCATAATTTGTTTGGAGTAATTAAATTCATTATTTCCGGGTATCAGAAAATGGTGCAGTTATGAGCTCAGTCGAGAAATATTGCCATTTCAGCTGGCTTGAATTGGTTTGGCTCGGCATAACTCAGATTAATATTTTTGCATTTTGATTGCCACTTTGGCTGGTGTGTCCGCAATAGAATTATCCAATCTTTGCACCTGTGTGCAGGCCACGCTCTGGTGTGGTGCAAATTTTTTTTAAAGAAGTATGCGGTGCACTTGTAACCTTTAGTGATGCGTGTGGCCCTGTATTGGACACAAACCTGATGTTTGTGTTGCCTTTTAAGTGCGTTGAGGTGGGCGGCTGCCTCCGCCCACTTCTGGCCCCATACAGGGCTGTATCCTGTGGCTGGAATGTTGGACTCCAAGTGGGCCAATTCCACCAGAGTGCACGAGATAACCGCCAATGTGGCTCGTGAGCATCTGGAGGAGAGATGGCGATAGTGACAGATGGTGTCCTCTTTGAAAGTTGCCCATGTGGAAATGGGGTCCACGCAAAACGGTGCAACAAATGATTTCGGCAAAGTTGCCTCTTCCACCCACATGGAAAATCCTGGCGACGCAAGCTCAGGGGGGCGGATTTTGCACCAATGTGGGGCCTTTGCAACTGTGACGGGTTAAATTTTGCCGGCGTTACAATAAGGTTGATGTGGGTCATGGACCTTAATTGGCTGTTATGGACGTGGGGATGCGTCATGTTTTTGAGTAGTGGGGCATGTCATGGCAGCGCATCCATTAACCCAAGGGTGGCTTTTAGAATGCGTAGTTCTACGTGACCCTGTGGGGCGTTGGGTGAGAGCAGCCACCAGTCCGTTGGTGAGGTTAGCCAACAGTTCGTATCGCCAACTAGGAAAGAATCAGGGGGTAATGGGAGGGATTTGACCGACGAGAAAAATTCCCAACGCTCATGTGCACCGTTTGGGGCATAAATGTTGATGATTGTGTGCACAACGTTGGCCCATGAGAAGGTGACGATGAGCACTCAGCCATTTAGGAATGTTTCTGAGGATGTGAATTTGAAAAAATTGTTTTTCTGAATTAGCACCCCACAGTGCTTCGACCAAAAGGATAGGGATGGAAGGAGCATTGTTTTCCAAGCTTCCTCGGAACCTCATGGACAGTAGGACTCCTGGATGGCCAGGATATCCACGGGTAAATTGTGTTGTAAAATACTCAGTTTCCAAGCCCGGGACGGGGAGGCCTTGAGTCCAGCGATATTCAGTGTCCCTAGAGTGAAGGTTTCCCCCATTGCACCTTAGGTGCAAGGGGGTGGGCACCTGGGCCCACCAGCCTCTTCAAGGTCCCCACGGGCTACACAGCAGCGCGGGTGTTAGCAGCAACGCTATTGGGGTTTTTGTTAATTTTTGTGGAAAGAGTCGCGTTGGCTTTGGCCTTCACTTTTTGTTTTCCTGATGTTGGACGAGTTTTTTGCGGTGTGGATAAGTTTGGTGCACTGTCGAGCAGGGCAAAATATTTTTTCAATTGGGATAGGTCCCAAGTTGGTTTCAACTGGAGCTTGGGTGCAGCGATTGGGTGAGATCAAATCTCCCATCGGATCCTCAGATTGAGTGGCCCACTCAGCATGGGCCTCCCAATCTGATTGGGTGATGGATTCCCGAGTTGCTTCCACCATGAAGGTCTCCATGTCCTCCTGGCGTTGTGAGTGTGGGATGGTGGTGGTGGCATTGGCCACTTCCTTGGCCGAGGCTCTACAGGCCTGCTTGGCCTTCTTCCACTCCTGCGGGGAGATGGGCTTTACCAATAGGTAGCAGCCTTGTGCTCCCCACGGGAAAGCCTCCTTGGTGCTTGCGGTTGGTTTGTAGTGTGCCTCTCCGCTGGCCATGGCCACCGAGGGGTGCTCTTGGAATGTGACACCCTCCTTGATGGGGCATGCATGCGCCTTATGGCTGAATGCATCACAGTGGGTGCAAATGGGGGCGCGCTGTCCACGGTTACCTGGAATGGGTGGGTGGTGTGCCCTGCGATATCAATAAAAGTGGAGTGCGGGATCTGGGTTAGGTCCTTCATGATCTCCTCAGTTGGGGTCAGAACTGCGATGGCTTTGCTGGTGCACAGGTGTGGCATCAGCGTGAAACGTTGCATTTTGAAAGATTGTATTTCGCCATATAAGGCGAGACCATCTTTCAGGTGTTGCTCCAAAATGTCACGTTTTACTGTAGTAGGCAAAAAGTCAAACATGAGGAAAATTTGGTTTGATTTTGTCCATCTGGTGTGTTTGGTTTTTAAGACCCGTTGCCCTTTGAGGAGGTCAACCACTTTGTGCACTGCTGCAGCCTCGTCTGCTGCTATTTTGCTTTTGAAACCCAGGTCCAGCCAACCGCGCGACATGGAGTGAGGTGCAACGTACACCGTGGTCAGGAAAATTTTGTATACATCTTCACAAAATTTTTCCCATAAGGCCGTTTTTTGGATGTCCAGATACACACGGACTCCGAATTCCACCGATAAAAGTGGCTGAGAGTGTGGCGTGTTGATGTACTGGTTGCATCGTGCTTGCCATGCGAGTATCTCCAGGGAAATTGTGACCGCCAGTTTTTTGAGATTTTTTTCTATTCCACCGGATTCTCTGGGGCGTTTTTGAACATTAGAGGCCGCGGGCCTTCCGCCTGCTCCTCTTGCCTTGCTAGCCCAACTGCTCCCAGACATGGGCGCAGACTAATCTTCCATGAGATTATCAAACTAGATTGAGTCTTGAACTGAATGGGTTGCAAAAGTGTTTGCAACGAGAAAGAAAAGTTTCCTTGATAGATAATAGTAATATTGAAGTAGAAAGCTACCCTCTGATGGATGCCAACTTATTATTTTTTAAAAATAGCAGACTACTTCCGCTAAACCTTCTCTATTTCTTTTTTCTGGATACTCAACTCACTTTAAATTTTAAATTTATTGCGGGGAAGGCCGACCATGGGACGGACACTTCCAAATATGACTCAGACGAGACAAAACTCAGTACCAGGTGAGGCACCCCAGAGAAGCGATGCTATCTCTTGTTGCCAGCGGG